>VWYK01080443.1:11116-37450 GCA_013399775.1 Semnornis frantzii | reverse complement strand
TTTGGATGGCAGGGGTCTGAGGACATGCCCCCCGTGTGGTAAAGGCTGGCCACGAGGTGGGAGAAGGAGAGAAGGGAAGAAAACAGGAAGTTCCCCTGTTTATATATAGGGGGGGGTCCAGACAGGAAGTGGATGTGGGCTGAACACTACACCTGAGGTCAGGTTCTGACCACTCCCCCGACCCAGGAGGGCTAACCCTTTACACTGATGCGATGGGTGCATGACAGGGCAGTGATTCAGCAGGTAAACTGAAAAGAGGAAAAGCAGGTCTTCCATTAAGATGGGTTGTTGTGTGGGAAAGAGGGACCTTTTATTTTGGAATAAGCTGCTGGTAGATCTTGTGTGTGTTGTCTTGGCAGCATGAGTTAATATTCTGGGGGATTCTTGACAGGGCTGACAGCTTTGAGAACCCAGTTTTGCAGCAGCACTTCAGGAATCTGGAAGCTTTGGCACTGGATATGCTGGAACCAGAACAAGCTGAGGATCTTACAAGTGAGAATTATTGGTGGGTGCAAAGGGAGGTGGGGTATGGGACTCTTGACTTTGCTCTAAGTCAAAGATGTGCTACTACAGATGTCCTTTTAAAACTATTTCAGTGTATGCAGTTTCAAGATGCAGGATTCTGGATATGCCAATTCTGAAATACTAAAATGGTGTCACTTCTAAGATAAAGGAAAAATGATCATTTTAGCCTCCATGATTTAAACCCAATCCCCTTTTGTCTATGGTGACAAATACTTTACTCTGAAGTTCCTCTCAGGAGTCTAATAAAGAGTAATTAGTATTTATTCTGCTAGGAGGCAGTGACGCCCCCTCGTGGCTGGGAGGGTATCTGTCCCTTGGCCTCTATCTTGCCAAAGGACAGAAATTCACTACTGAAGGGCAAGTTCCCTTTTTAAAATAGATGTTGTGCTCCAGGAATAGAATAACTCTTTGTCTCTTCTGAAGTAATACCTAACACATAATCATACATTACAGAAACAATCTGTGCTGGCTCAAACTACTCACATCCTTAGGCAGCAACACTTTGTATTGTAAATGTCTTAGACCTGGGTTAACAGTGCAGCCAGGCAGATCTTCTACATCACTTCCACTGTGTCATTGTTGTTCTGTGTGTGTAATTCCTACTTAGGGATATGTGCAAGTCCATTACATGTACATAATACAAATCCCTGTTTTTAACCAAGAGCTGTGAGTTTCTCCTTTAATACAAATTCCTGTTTTTAACCAAGAGCTGTTGAGTTTCTCCTCTAATACAAATCCCTGTTTTTAACCAAGAGCTGTGAGTTTCTCCTCTAATACAAATCCCTGTTTTAACCAAGAGCTGTGAGTTTCTCCTTTAATACAAATCCCTGTTTTTAACCAAGAGCTGGGAGTTTCTCCTTTAATACAAATCCCTGTTTTTACCAAGAGCTGGGAGTTTCTGCTTTAATACAAATCCCTGTTTTTAACCAAGAGCTGGGAGTTTCTCCTTTAATACAAATCCCTGTTTTTACCAAGAACTGGGAGTTTCTCCTCTGATACAAATCCCTGTTTTTAACCAAGAGCTGTGAGTTTCTCCTTTAATACAAATCCCTGTTTTTAACCAAGAGCTGTGAGTTTCTCCTTTAATACAAATCCCTGTTTTTAACCAAGAGCTGGGAGTTTCTCCTTTGTGAATATCATAACACAGGTCTTTGCATTCTGCATGCTTGCTAGTTACTACAGAAGTACAATTGTATCTGGTGTGATGACCTCATTTAGACTTTCCAGAGATTGCTTTGTTTTTGAGAGGGCAAATCTTTGTCTTTTGACAGTGCCAAAGGTTGAAGAGATGAACCATAGGCTGGGCAGCCTGGTGGAGGAGTTTAAGCAGCTGGTTTATCCTCCTGACTACAATCCTGAGGGGAAGGCTGTAAAGAGAAAACAAAGTAAGTAGTGATGCCACAGACCTACAACATGGAGTCTGTACTCTGTTTAGAAACATCTCTCTGGTAGTTTAAATGAGCCACTTGTGCCACAACTCTTTGCTCATTTCCACAACAAAGTGGATTTATATCCAGTGATGATTCTTAGAGAGTAGAGGATACTGTGGTATCCAGTTGGACTGTTGTTGGAATGGGAAACTGCACAGTGAGGTATAGGAAACAATGCAGGTAAATGATTGCAACATTATTATTTGTTTTAAAAACTTTCTCTTTTAATAACTTTGGGGTTTGCAACAGTTAAGTAAAATTGTTTGTGCTTTCAGTTTGTGTTGGTCAGGAAGCAAACTTCTGTGTGTGGGCTGCTTAGCAAGTCCAAGATGAGTGTAGTCAGGGCTAAATAAGTAATGATGAAGTACATGGGAGTCTAAAGCACTTCTTGAAGTGGGAGTGTCAGTTAGCTGAGCTTCCTATGGAATCATTGCATTCTGCTATCTTGAAAGATTCATTTGCAGCTGATCTTCTGGTCAGAACACAAAGTTTCACTTTCATCAAGGAAATACTACATGTCTTAGTACATGTAATGAGTGACACCTACTTCAAAGAAAGTGGAACCATGTCTGTGAGCTTGTTAAAGTATCATGAGTTAGTGGCCATTAACTGTGATATGTGTAAGAAACATTGATGTCTTTTTATTAAGAAACTCTAAGATTGTGGTAATGTAAAATTTGTCTTTCCAGCTTCTGATGGTCAAACTGAGAAGAGGCCCAAAGTAGAAGTCTCAAAAGATGAGCTCCGGAGTCACGTGCAGAAGGGCACTCTAGGCAAGCTCACTGTACCCACTCTGAAGGATGCATGCAGGCTTTATGGGTTGAAGGGTGGGGGGAAGAAGCAGGAGCTCATGGATGCTCTAACTGAATACTTTAATGATCACTAAGCAGGATGAGAAAGCCCTGGTTGACTTCTGCCTGCTTAAAATTTTGCTTGTCTAATGTAACTGCTGTGTCCATTTAGTCTTGCCATGGAGGGGAGGGCAACTAAATGTTGCTGAATCTGGCAGTGGAGACACTTTTTGTTTAGTTGAGAAACACCTCAGCAAAATTGGATTCTGTTTGAGGTAGCCAAAGGTAGAGTTAAATTCCCTGCTAACTCAGGTAACCCACTGCAAGCTAACACTGTTGTGCCTTCCTGGTTTCTTAATAAAAGTTATTTTGGATTTGTTACTTTGCAGCACTGCCTGTACCATCTTTGCATCACAGACAGCAAAACTCACTTCAGTGTAAGGAAGCAGAACCATCTGTTTTAATGGCACCACAGAAAGTCAAGCAGCAGGGCAAGACTGTGCTAGCAAAGGGCATAAATGTGGTGTCTTACTCTCTGGAACAGATGGTCAGTATCAGTACTTGGGGTCTTTTCTGCTACCTGCATTACAAAGATTACCAGCAAATAATAAAGGAGAAAATCATTACTGGGAAACAGCATCCAAATTTTTGAGCAATAAAGGCAGCACTCCACAAAGCTGTACAGACAGGTTTTCAATTTTTAAACAGTAATGGCAAAAGCTGGTTTAAAAAAAAAAAAATTGTGCCCTCAAAAGCTCAACTTAAACTAATGAGGTTAAATTACTGAGGTGTGACAGAGATTTTCCACCTCTGTAGCCAGGATGAGGCAGACTTACGCAGGTTGCTGTACTCCAATCTGTGCTTTAAAAAGAGAAAATTAGCAAGTTGTGGTAAGTAGTCCTCCTTATCTCCAGTATTTCCTTTTCAAAATTGTACTTAGGGAGGCTGAATCTGACACTTTGTTTTGAACTTCTGCTCTGGGCATGCCCCACCTGTGTTGCCAAAAAATCACTGCCCTTGCTTTAGGAAGCAGTACAAATAGTTTAGCTAAATTAACTTTTTATAGGATGGAAACATGGGAATATATTTTGGTCTGCATGGTGTATTAAGTTTTCAGGGATTCCTGGGTTTGGAAGGTTGTGCCTGAGCTGGTGTGACAGTGGATCCAGCTGTGATCACTCTTGGCACTGTGAGCACCATAGCTGTGCCAGCACACTGCTCACTTCCACCTTCACAGCTTCCTGTCAATGAGCATCTCTCCCTTGTTGAACTCTGCAGTACTGAAGCTATAGAAGTCTGTTGTGCTTTCAGTCAGCCTGCATTATAGTAGCTACTTTTAATAAAGATTTATCTAAGCAATCCATTTACTTTGCCCTTTGGCAAAGTTACTGTCAGTGCTTGTCTTAGTGAGACTTGACACACAACTGAACTCAATAAAATAGTGAGACTATCTTGTCCTTAATTTAGTGACTTTTCATTCCCCAAATGCCTTTAACTTCTCTCTTGGCTTGCTAGCCCCCAGGCATAGTATGTTCCAGGCTTGGGCAGTTGTGGCATCTTTGTTCTAAGTTATTAGGTCTTCCTCTTAACTGTTGTATTTTCTTTTCACTACCACATTAAGTTTAAAAGGGAGGGTGAGGGAAGACTTCAGAGCAGAAAATTAAGACAATTTTTCTTGTTCAAGAATCCTTTATTTCTGGCTCCTTGTGTGCTTTGTTTTGTATCAACCATCTTGGTATGGTACAACAGGGCAACTCCTTGGCAAAGTCATGGTTTTAAACACAACCAGCTGAACAGTCAGCATCAGTAGAAGGGAACACCAGCCTTTCTAAACCTCATACAAACAGGACTTAAATCTTAGCAAAAAGTTCACATCAGCAAGGATATTATTCTTACCAGTCACAAAAAATGCAGATGGGATTTTTCTTCAGTCTCTGGTGAGCTGATTTCATCTACTTTGCATGTACTAAAGGCATGAAGTTAGTACCTCTGGAGAAACACTACAGAAAAGGAAGTTCTGCTGTTAAACCTATTTGTCTTCCCATGCTGCCTTTGGTTTGGCATCCTGCAATCAAGGACAGGTTTGATCTAAGCCTGTCAAAACACAAGTTTACTACTCTGCTCAGAGCAGAAAGTGGATTTATTATACAATATGCATTTAACTAAGGTTAGCTCCACAAAGCTGGTGGTGCTTCATGCTCTTCACAACATGATGTTAATTGGCATTCTCTTCTTGAGACACAGGTTGATTCATCTGAAAAATTACTTGCTTTCTGTTGTCTTGGCCATGTCTTCTACTGCACTGCTGTAGCCTTTAGGCAATCTCTAAGCAGTTTAGCTTTACACCTGGGAACGCTTCAGTGAATTGCAAATGCTTCCCCAAGGGAATGACAATTCTATTTGGCTTCATCAGTAATTTTATTTTCTTTAAAAGTCAGTATTTAAGTGAGGTAAGAGTTTCCCCTTTGCACACTGCCATAAGATTTCTGCTCCTTGTGCATCCCTTAGAGGAGAGACTTCTGTGGTTTCAAGAAGCGTTGTTCTCTTTGTACTGACCTTGGCTCTGTCTGCTGCTACACAGTAGCTGCTGTTTGCCTTAAAGATTCTTGGCTGCTCCATCAACTGGAAACTACAACTACCTGCATGCACACACTGTGCAGGAACCAACACACCTTACCCTCAAGCAGACAACCATTCAGAAACAGTTACCCACACCTGTTAGAGGCTGAAGCTTAGCAGAAATACTGCAACGCATAGGAAGCTCCTGGGTGGGTTAAAAAAAAAGCCCTGAGCAGGCAGACATGGAAATGGGGGGGGGGAATTTTTTTTTCTTTTAAACATCAAACAAGAAATACAGTTGTAGAATCACTTTTTAAGAAATAATACAATGACAATTTTGGAACAAAGTAGTAGAAAAGAGGAGAGAGGCAGAAACACTAAGAATTAAGTCATAGTTAAACAAAAATGTGGTGTTCTGAAATGAAACACAAATATTAAAACTGTAATTTCAACTGAAGCTAGATATCAGTAACCTCTGACTCCACCTTCCTATTCCACACACAGACTCACGAGTATTTAAACCAACAGTCTTTCTATAGCTTGCTGGACAGACTGGATCTGAGGTTTTAGCTGTGATCCCTCCTTGATGGTGATGGAGCAGGCGATGACAGGCCGGGAGACGCCACATGCCCGGCCCAGAGCTTGCTTGGAGCGCACGAAGACGTAAGGTACATTCTTGTCCTCACAGAGAAGAGGCAGGTGCAGGATGATCTCCAAGGGCTCTGCATCTGCTGCCATCACAATGAACTCTGCTATCCCTCGGTTCAGCGTTTTTGTGGCTATAAAAGAAACCAGAGAGTAAGTCTAGGTCCTTCTGGAAAGCGCATCTCATGAAAAAACAGCTTCAGGAGATGGTGAAGCTGGTGAGGAGATCCAGTGGTAGCATGAGGACAGGCCAAAGGGAAGTGGCAGCTCAAGGGCTGAGAAATTATTTGCAGGGTTGCCCCACATTGTCTAGTGCTGCCCTTGAGCACAGCTAAGATTGACAAGGAAGCAAGGTCAGCCTGGGGCTGCTGAGGGGCAGGGAGCAGAGGCACACACCATGGATGAGAGGATACTGGGGGAGTTTATTTAGCCCGGAGAAGAGAGGTGGGAGTGGGTGGGATATGGCTGCTGCCTTCCACTTTAAGGAGACTGCAGAGAAGATGGAGCCAAAAAGTCCTTGTGAGCACTGAGGAAAAAGAACAAGGTGCAAAGTGTAACTGTTGCCTCGGCAACTGTTGCCTCTAAGGACATACTAGAATTTTATTTTATTCCCCCTGCCTGCCCCCTTAATAAGAGCAGATTCAGCCATGGGCCATGATTCCTGAAAGACTCTGGAGTTTTTTTCCTGGGGACTGATTTTTGACCAGGCAAAGTCCCAAGCAACCTGATCCAGTTGTGAAAAAGGGAGCAGGCTGAGCTAGAGGTGCCCCCTCAAACCCAAATCTTTCTATAATTCTGAACTTTCCTCTCTAGGCATCTGGTAATCCCAATGTGACATCACTGAAGTATACATGATTACAGGACATGCACCAGGAGTGGGCATCTACCAGATCTGTATGTAAGTGCTAAAGATTACACCTGAATACTGCTTAAGCTGGCTAGATAGAGGACAGAGAGGGAACCTCAAAATACCCAAATTTATGTAATGTTAGCAGCCCAACACTACAGAGAAAAAAACTCTAGCCACAGCTTCTCACAAACTCCTTGCTATGACTTCTGGCACACTTTGCAACATATTGGGGGGAGTCTCACCTTCATTGGCTCCCTTGCGTAGCTGCTTATAGTTGCAGGATTGCTGCACAAGATCCAAGAGTGTTTTGGTGAGCTGTGCATCAGCCAGCGGGTAAGCTTTGGGATTCACTTCTGCCTCACTCTAGAGAAAGAAAAAAATAGTGTGACAACAGTAGCAAAGGGGGTTTAGCTCTCAACACTACACAGGCATGAATGTATACCACGTACTACTAGAGTCACTTCACCATTCTCAGCTGCTCTGCACACAGACTGGAAATCCCATAGTTTTTTTTTTGTTGTTTTTTTTTTTTTTAAAGCAAAAAAGGATTTTTCTCTTATTCAAAGTAGGCAGTAGGTCTGTTCCAACAGCCAATTCACACCCCACGAGCTAGCAGAAGTGAAGTTACAGGGCAGTCTTCAGACGTCTGCTACCACGGATACCACATAAAATGCAGCTTTTCAGAGCACAAGGAAAAGGTCTCTGCCAGCTGCAAGCTAACAAGCTCAGACATGACTTTTAAAGGGATCAGAGCAGCGCACATGTCAAGTTTATTTCTAAAGATCACAAGTAGCTTCTAAATGTTGACATCAATGACGTAGTGGAATAGCAACCAAGTCGCATTAAGGAGCGACATCGGCAGAACGGCTCCAGCTCCTATCGCTGCAGCCAAGGTAAGCGCTACCGGGCAACGGCTAGCGGTGATCCCACGCTGCGCCGCTCTGCCGCCTGCCCTCACACGCGGCTACAGCCCTGCCCGGCTGTCGAGCACATGCTCCAGCTCCGGGATGGGGCACAGCGAGGCTGGGCACATGAAGCCGGGCCGGGGAGGCTAGTCTCTCGCCGCTAGGTACCTCCAGGACCGCCAGCTCCCCGGGCATCCTCCCTGCGGGGCAGTGTGTCGAGCAAGAGACCCACAACCGGCCGCAGCCCCGCCCGCCCTCCACGTGTTCCCTACACCGCGGCCGCCGTGGAGGCAGCGTCTCCTCGCTCCGGTGTCCCCTAGCGCGGCGCTCCCTGAGGAGGAGGCCGGCGCCCAGCCCCGCTCACCATAGTCGCGGCCCGGTCGCTCCGCTGGGCCCGAGTGCGTGGAAGGGAAGCAAGCGCGCGGCTCCACGCCGGAAGTCAGGCGGCCGCGGGCGCAGGGCGGGACCCACCGCAGCGCCTCCGCCTCCCCTCGTCCCCTCCCGCATGCGCAGGGCGCGATGGCGGCCTCCAGGACCGTGACGGAGTCTTGCGCGCAGCCTTGCGGCGGGCATGGGTGGTGCTGGACTGTGCCGCTCCGCCCGCCGTTCTGCCTCGCCTGCGCTGTGGAGACCCTGGGCGACGGCAGCGCCTCGGTGGGCGGCCCTTGCTCACGCCGCCTCATCCCGGGCGTAGCTGGCTACAAAGACGACGAGAGGGCTGAGCACCTCTCCTAGGAAGACAGGCTGGGAGAGATGAGGCCGTACGGCCTGGAGAAGAGAAGGCTGCAGGGAGACCTTATAGCAGCCTTCCAGTACCTGAAGAAAAATGGGGACTGTTGAGAAGGGCATGTAGCAATAGGAAGAGGGGCGGTGGTTTGAAACTAGAGGAGGCTAGATTTAGGTTGGACATTAGGTGGAAGTTCTTCATAATGAAGGTAGTGAAATACTGGAGCAGGTTGCTGGGGGATGTAGTTGAGGCTGTGTCCCTGAAGACATTCAAGGTCAAACTTGATGGGATTCTAAGCAAACTTTTCTAGTTAAAGATATCCCTGTTCACCACAGGGGCTTTGGACCTGGTGACCTTCAAGGGTCCCTTCCAACTCAATGCCTTCTATGATACCTGTCTGCTGCTGCCAGCCTTGGGTCTTTAGAGCTGGCACTGCAGCTCTGCTTGAATGCACCCTCTCCTACACTGACTTTGAGACTGGGTGTCACACGGTGCTGGGCTAAGCATCACCTTGTCGCTGAGCCTTCCTGGCATTGTTGCCCAATCGGGGTGGTGGGGGCAGCAGGGGGTTTCAGTCCTGAGCACTAACCAGCCATTGTCTCTGACTGCAGCTGGTGCGCAAGAAGCATGTCCTTTCACGCCTCCATGATGCCCTGGCCTGGCAGGCCCTGCCAGTCGTCCAGCTGCTGGCACTAGACGAGAGGGTCTGCGTTCATTTGATAGGAATGCTCTTTGGTAAGAGGTCCAGGGCCACAGCAGTTCACTGCAGTGAAAAGGCAGTGACCTGGTTTTGGATAGATGTGTACATGTGAAGCTTCTCCACATCTGAAGCACCAGAAAGACAAAAGAGGGGACATAAGGGTAAAAGGCAGTGCAGTTACTGCCTTTGCATGAAGCGCAGAGGTCTTCAGCATACCCCTCTGGACAGTTTATTTTCTATGCAGAAGCTGTGGTGGGTTTCCTCAGCAGCAGTGTATGACTGCTTGCACACTCTAGGATTTGTATTTGTAGATAGGAGATAAAGTCTCATCCAGAAGGAGCTGGACAGGCTTGAGAGTCAAACCCAGACCAGCCTCATGAAGTTCAACAAGGGCAAGTGCAAGATCCTGCACCTGAGTTGGGGCAGTCCCAAGCACAAATACAGGCTGGGCAAGTAGTGGCTCAAGAGCAGTCCCAAGGAGAAGGACTTGGGGTTGTCAGCTGGCAGCAAACTCAATATGAGCCAGCAAAATTCACTGGCAGCCCAGAAGGCCGACTGTGTCCTGGGTTGCATCAAAAGAAGTATAAGCAGCAGGGTAAGGGAAGAGATTCTTCCCCTCTACTCTGCTCTTGTGAGATCACACCTACAGCACTGTGTCCAGTTCCGGTGTCCCCAGCAGAAAAGGGACATGGAGCTGCTGGAGGAGGCCATGAAGATGATCAGAGGCCTGGAGCACCTCCCCTATGGGGACAGGCTGAGAGAGTTGGGGCTGTTCAGCCTGGAGAAGAGAAGGCTCCAAGCAAACCTTGTAGTAGCCTTCCAGTACCTGAAAGGGGCCTACAAGAAAGCTGAGCAGGGACTTTTTACAAGGGCTTGTAGTGATAGGACAAGAAAAAATGGATTGAAACTCGAGGAGGGCAGATTTAGACTGGATATTAGGAAGAAATTCTTTACAGTGAGGCTGATGAGACTCTGGAATAGGTAGCACAGGGATGTTGTGGATGTTCCTTCCACGGAGGTGTTCAAAGCCAGGTTGGATGAGGCCTTGAGGAACCTGGGCTAGTGGAAGGTGTCCCTGCCCGTTGGAACTAGGTGATCTTTAAGGTCCTTTCCAACCCAGTCCATTCTATGATTCTGTAATAGTGAGTTTACATGCATTTTTTGAAGAGAGAATGTTGGGATTAGCAAAGAGTGTTGACAAGTGTAATGTGAAGAGGTATAGTGTAATGTATACCCAGTTTTACTTGTGGGGAGATGGTGAAGTTCAGGTAAGCCTGAACTTTACTGCAGTGTTTGCTAATGCTGTGTGCAAATCTTCTCTGAAGTGTAAGGATGTTAATGAGGATTGAGCAGATGAGGCAGGAAATAAATCACTTCATTGTTGCAATGTCATAACATTGCTTTAGTCAATCAAATTTCTGAGAGATCAGGGGGAAGGTTAACTTAATTGTGTATGTTGAAAGAAGTGGTTTGGTGTGGCAGAAATGGGGGTCTGAACCAGATGCCTGATGCTATAGCTACCTGTAGCTGGGAGGAACTGGAAGGTAGAGTTTCTAGTCTGCTATGGTGTAGTAGGCAGTGGCTTGTTTTAATATATCCAGTCTTAACACTCTTGTACAAAGGACTTGTGAGGCAGTGCCTTCATGTTTGGTTTAATGTTGGAGTAGTTTCTATATGCTTTGAACTCCATATTCAGACTTGGTCTGGAGATTTTCAGTGCTGTGGACAGAGGATACTTGTTCGTGGTTCTTGGTATTAAAAGAAGATAGGAATGGCAAGTCAGAGCTGGGCTCCAACTTGTGCCATTCTGAAGGGCTCCTTCAGTGTCTAACGCTGGCTATGAGCCGTGAGATGGTTGCAGTAACCTTTTTACTTGCATAGGTGGAGCCATTGACTTCAACTCTGCAGTACAGGCAGGATTTGCAGAACTGAATGCCACAAGTCCCTGTGCCCTGCTGCTGGAGGTGCCTTTCACTCTACTCCCCGAGAGTATCTTACTCTGACAAAGTCATGCTGATGTCCTGTGAAGCAGGGAAAACAAAACAGTTCTGAAAAAAATAATTGCAACTCTTTTTACAAGAAGGCATTAACAGCACTGATGGCCACAGGCAGGAATGAGTTCCATGACTCTGGTTTATCTTTTAGGGATGTTGCATACTGTGGAAGACAGCAGTGCCCTGGACCTAGTCGCAGAAGGTGAGAGTTAGAGGCCACATCTCAATTGCTGACAGTTTGTAAAGGGAGGCTGTGTCTTGTCTGATAACTATAGTAAAATGCTCAGCTTCTGCACAGCTTGAATTGGCAAGAGCTGATATCTTCTGTCAGTGCAGCAGTGAGAAGCAGACTGTTCCCACATTTGGGGCTAGAGGAGTGCCTGCAGGTGTAAATATTTAGCATTTCTCTCACAGGTTGTGTGCCATGAATGTGGTGTCAGATGGGTAACAGCAGTAAACAGTGCCTCATCTTTGGACCTGACTAAAGCCTCAAAGCATGTCGAAATCTTCCTACAGGCTTCAGGAAGCTTGGGGATGTACTCCTTGCTCCTTGAGGCAGAGAATATATGGGATTTACCTGTACAGACTGCAGAGTCCATTTTGTATGCAGTCCTTCATTTGAAATCTGGAGGAAACATCTGCAGAGCTGTCAGAGGAATCACTGCAGTCCAGTTAACCTTGGACATCTCTGCTGAGTCTGGTGATATTAGCTATGCAATGATTTTCTCCTGTCCAACCATGAAAGATGGAAGGAGGTGTGACCAGCTCCCTCAGTTTTCAGGGACTTGCTTGAAGTGCTGTTGAAATGGTGACAAGTCCTTCTGTCATGTTACCAGTCTGTTGAGAGATGGATGCTCTCAAACAGAGGAATTCTACCTTAGTAACAACCTAACTCTCGAAAGTTCCTAGAGATTCTGAGAGTTCAGGGCAAGAAAGAGCCATTAAACCATCCATAAATCACCTCAAGGTGTATCTCTGCTAAGATGTGTAGCTCTTTAGCTAAAGCAGGTCTCCAGTATTGACCTGGGTATACCAAGAGAAGTCTCTGATGATTTTTTAATATGATGTTCTCCTAGAACACAAACCAAAAGTGTTTTTCAAGGGAGTCATGCCATGAGAGCAAGATATATCCAAGACAGCCTTACCAAATCCTGTGCAACCATGTTCTGCACAGTGTCTCAGTAAAGAGGCTGTTGCCAAACTCTTATCTGCTGAACATTCAAGCAACCAAGTTCTTAAAATACCAGAAGAGGAACTGGTTCACTGGTATAGGTGTAGAGGCAGAGGCAGCCTTTCAGCATCAGGCAACTCTGTTGTGATTTTGTTAGGGAAAGCCAGGTGATGTGCAGCCACTGCCTGGTGAAGAGTTTCTTGTTGATTCCTTGTGGCAAGACAGAGCACTCAGAGTTCTTAAATTTGCAGTGAACCACGAATGACAGCCCCTGCCACAGAGGTGACTGAGGCCTTGCTTTCTGGCAAGGTCTGTAGGGTAGTTGTAGCAGGGAGGAATGGCTGCGCTGTAACCTCAGAGACAGGAGAAGCTCTCAGTCTACATCTGAGGATACTCAGTGTTTCAATTCCCATATCTCCCCTGGAAAGATCTATTTGTAGAGGTCAATGTTCATACTGTAAGAAATGCTATTCAATTAGCAGAAGTTTTTATGCTTTCAAGCTAGGGCTTTGTTCTCCTTCCTTTCCTGATTCCTTTTGTTTACTCAGTGCCCTGATGCTCGGTTTGTCGCTCGCAGTTCATTTCCATGCTTGGTTTGTAGTGCAGCTAGAACAGGGCTGCTGCCACTGCTGAGGGGAGCTTGGGCTGGGCTATCAGCAGTAATGGTGCTGGAAATGCCAACATTACCCTGCTCACTCAGCACCTCCACGCTCATTTAATTGCTAAGCTCTTTGCTCACTGCTCTGCTAAAGCCCTGTGGAAGATGGATTGGGAATGCTCTTGGGTGTGAATTACTGATCCTGTTTCTTCTGCCTAGTTCTGGTGCGGCTTCTGGTTGAGCTGAAGTCAGAGCTGTACTTACACTGCATTTTGAATGAAAGCCAAAAAGAGGTCAGTGAGGATGAATTCCCTGCCCTTCCTTTCAGTCCCTCAGAGGTGGAAGAGATGGAAAGGGGGAGCCCTGCAAGTCTGCATCTACTGTGCCGGGATCCAGCCTCTGCTGCAGTGTGATGTCCTAGTGCCAACTCCCCTGCTGTGATTTTGGCAGTGATGGTGTCAGCCATGGAGCTCTCCTATTGTCCCCATGATGCCTTACAGCCATATGGCTTCAGAATGTTGCTTGTGAAGCTGTGTGGCTGCCTCACATTCTTCTCTTCCTACCTTAACAGTTTCAGTGATATGAGGAACATTCCCAAACAGTGCTGTGGGCTCCTGCTCTTTTCATTCCTAAGTTTTTGGTGGTCTCATAGGGTACAAGAAACTGGGAAGTAGTGAAAATGGTGAGAAATTCAGCTGGTTCCTCTGCTCTTGTAAGAACCGAAGGAGAGAGAGAGGAAAAGGAGCAAGAAGCAAAAGACTGTTTTGATTAATGAAAAGATATTTTGGAGACCTAGTGTGTGGTGTGTTCAGGGTTTTGCTGTGGTGTAGATTAAGTGTTGTATACAACCCAGCTCAGGAAAAGAACCTATTCTGGAGTATTATGCATCACCAAGAGCTTGCTGTTTTGGGTGCATTTCTGCCTTAGGACTGTGTCTTCACCAGTGAAACATTTCCTTTCTCTGTCTCCTCTACAGCTGTGCAAAGCAAGTAGCATGAGAGGCAGCCTGCCTACGTTCACTGTCTTGGGCAAGCTGGCAGATGCCATCCCAGGCTTTGCTGATATACTGGTGGTAGAGCACAGTGAGTAATGTGTCATGACCTACTGAAGAATCATATTCACAGCCCTAATACATGTATGCATGCCTGTACTCCCCTGTGTGAATTCATGAAGGTCATACAAGAAGCCCATCCAGAGGTTGGAGTGGCATTCAGGCCTCCTGTGTTGCAAGTCAATACCTTCATAACAGGCTTGTCCTTTTTGCCAACTTGGCAAAAGCAGCCTTCATGAACTGGGATTTATGGTCTGCCCCACAGGCAGCATACCTTTAGTTTTCTTTGTCCACCTCCTGACCAGCAGCCTTAGTTGTTTGTGGAGGCAGCTGGAATGATGGAACTTCATATGGTGAACAGTAAGCTCCTCTAACCATTTATTACTGTACCTGGGCTCAGAGGGACAAATGGTGGTGGGCACATTGCCTGATTGTATTCATTAGTCTGCCTGCACCCATCTGCCCAGGGAGCTTTGGCAGGTTCTTAAGGGAAGTAGGTTGATGCTTTTAAAAATGCAGTTCATTGATGTGAATGTTTTCTGCTTCTGTTTCTTGCACTAGGTAATCTAGTGGATCATCTGCTGATGGGCTTGATGTACCCAAATGAAGCCATAAAGGCTGCTGTCTGCTACCTGTATGGCAAGCTGTACTCCTCTTCTGTTGGCACAGAAAGGCTCTCAGCACACTTTGAAGAAAGGCTCTGTGGTCTTTTCCTGAATACCTTGGGATGTGCACAGACAAAGGAGCTGCAGGTTAATTGTTTGGGTAAGGTGTTTTTGAGAGAAACTGCGAGGTGCAAGGGAAGGCTCAGAATGAGGAAGAAACCCTTGGCTGGTTTAGATGCTCTAATGTGGTTTGTGCCCTAGGGGAGCTTTTGCTGCTTGTCTGAAGCAGTCAATCCTTTCTGTTCCTCTGTGGCCCAGACCTGCTGCTGAGCTCCCCCATCCCTCCGTTGTCCTTTGAGCTCCATATTTGCCTAGCACTGACTAATCAGCAGTCTCTTCAGAGCTTGGCTTGCACTGTGGCCTGGCCTGTCTCAATTTGATGTTTCATCCTAGGAACAGACCACACTTAAAATGTCTGAATGCAAACACTCTGCACAGACAGGTGGGTTTTAGAGAGCAGTGGGATGGAGTCTATTGAATATGGGTCTTGTGACGGTTTGGGAGTTCCCCACCCCCCCACACTTTAAAATGTCCCAGGCTAGACTCTCAGCCAGCTGGAAGTTAAGAGATGTAGCTCTATTTACAGCTTAGCACAATATATAAGCAAATATATACAGTATATACAGGAATATTTACAGAAATATACAAGTTTAAGGTAATACAGACACACAACACCCCTCCCAGAAATCAGAGACCCCAGGAGGGGCTCCCAACCACCCTTCCACCTTCTCCCCACCCCTACACCTTACCCCAAGGTTTGGCTTACGCACAAGGAGGATCGGCTGGGGAGGATTAGAAGAAAAGTGGTTAGTGAAGTTATTCAGCAGAGAGGAGAAGCCAGAGCTGCTAGCCCAAGACCCAAGCAGCAAACCAGTCCCTCGTGACCCAGACTGCCAGCTCGAGAGACTCTTAGCTTCTTTGTTATGGTTTCCTTATACCTAAACATCGCAGCAAGCCTCTGAGTGAAGTAGACATCACCATTGTTTTCCTTCACAGCCTTTAGTACAATTTTCTCTACTAAAAAATATTCCAATTAGCTCAAACCAGCACAGGTCTTCAGATATGGCTCATCATATTATTTACATTAGAAAGCTAGTGTGGAAGTGGCATTTCCTTGCATTTGTGCTTTCAGCTGCACTTATTAGCTGTTGCTGTGGAGCACAATTTCAGCCTTTCTGACACTGCCTGCATTGTAAACTATACAGGGAATTCCTTTTTGTTGTAGAAGATAAGCAGGGACTGGCTGGCTCTCAGATCATCTGCTCAGCTACTAGAAGTGGATGGTGGTTCCTTTGAAAGCAGAATTCTCTAGGTCAGGCTATGCTGCTTGTGAATTTACACTGACAGGTCCTGATGATTCACATCAATACCTGCAGTAGTGCTCTTCCCATTTATACTTGGGGCTTTTATGTGTGAGTGGATATCTTTTAGCTAAATAAAGCTGTTTTGCTAAGAGCCTGTGAAAGTAGAGGGAGAAGATAAATGCCAGTTTGCTAGGAAGTATTTCAGAGAAAATGTCTGGTTGTTGTTGGGTCACTGATTGTAGCTTGGAGAAAAATGCAGGTCAAGAGCTCTTCCAAGAAACAGTTTAAGGAGAGAGGGCTGGAGCACAAAAGATGATGCAAGCAGCATGCTGCTGAGATCATCTAGCAGTGCACATGCATGATTGTGAGATGGAATGGGGAGCAGATCAGACCCAGCAAAAAGCATCAGCAACAAGTTGCTGTAAGACACAAGGCTCATGGCAGTGTCTGGGGATGCAGTGTGGAGAAGCTCATTAAAGTGGAGGTGAGGGCCTTTGTTAGAAATGCAGGAAAGGAGAGGAAGTTGTCAACAAGTCTTAGTCTGTAAATGCTCCTGGGTCAATATGATCTTTGCTGTGTCCAGTAAGGTGCTCACTCTTGCTGCTTGTTTTGCAGGTTTGCTGAAGGAGCTGCTGAGATCTGACCATTTTGTATCCATTCTTATGAATAATTCAAAAACAGAGGAGGAGCCTGAGAACTCTGACATTTTGGAAGGGGAATATCCACTGCCACTTGTTCTCAAAAAGGTGATTCCTGAAGTAAACTGTTGGTAAACATAGAAGAATTTGCTGGCCCATGTTGAGTATCTGAGGCATTTGTGTGTGTGCTGTTGCCAGCAACAACAGTGGAGGGTGCAGTGGGAAATGGGGGCACCTCCACTGATCACCTCCCTGTTCATCCCTGAATCCTGGAAGGGGAAAAACTTTAGTCCTGGCCTCAGCTGGTTATACTCACTCACAGCTGAGTTCTGATACACCACTTGTAGTGCCAACATGACTAAGCATGGCAGCAGAGCCTTCTCTGTTGGGGTTCTCATTTTGCATTTTTTGAGTGTATTTGGTCCAATGTTTTATCTTGCCTTAGCAAGTTTCATCTGTGAAATATGTGCCAAAAGAGAGATCTTCATTTATGTTTTACATTTGAAAATGCAGAAGAAACTGTTTCCTCCTCCTGTCTGCATAGTTGACTTCCTCTCTCCTTCTGCCTTCTGTTTCTCAACAGCTTTTGTTGACCAGAGATGAGTTGTTGCAGGCAGCAAGTTCTCACTGTGTGGCTGCGGTGCTGGTTCACTCTCCCAGCAGATATGCTCCTGCTTTTATCCATGCAGATGTCCCAGGTGAGGAAATGCAGTAGCATCCTATTGTTCATCTCCCAAGATCAGAGCACTCCCTGGCTGTTTGTTTTAGGAATCAGTCTGGCTCCACGAAGCCGCTGATGGACAGGAATGCAGTGACCATTTTATACCAGTAGAAATGGGTAATGTGGCTTTAGGAATAGAACAGGAGAGTAATTTTTCAGCTGAAAATATAGAAGCAGCTGTCAGTAGTCAGAGTGGAGTTTCCACAGCAAGGATGTGTACAAGTCCTTGAGGTCAAGGTCCTTCTTGCAGGGTCTTAGATACAAGCCTAAACAGACTGGGGTTCCATCTTGGCTCACTGAATACTGTGAAGTTCACACAGGATTTGGTCTAGGATTTAGCTTTGAGATGCAGCTGTGGGCAACGATTTATTATTTCCCGGTAATCTAGGAAGACAGAAATGCTTCCAGTTTCCAGATTCTTCAGGAGACATAAAAGTTCTGAGGGGGAAAAAGGGATCACTGCATCTGTGCTGCAGCTCGCTTTGTGGCTTTTTCATTTGTACTGAAGGCTAAAGCCACAATTCAGCTCCTGCCTGCTGAGTCTGAGCAGATGCCTGTGGGACTCTGCTCTCCAGTCACCTTGTTTTGAAGGCTACCATACCCCCCAGCATCTGCTGCTTTCTCCATTCCTGCCATTTCATAATACAACTCATCTCCCTGTGGCTGTGCCTGTTGCTAGGCTTCCTCCTTTCCTCCTTCCTCTGTTCTAGGAGCAGCTGTGCCATGCTGTGAGCAGACTGCCTCTTACCAGGGTGACCTTATTTGTGCGTGTGTGTGTTTGCAGAATTCCTGTTCGAGTGCCTCTCGTGCAACAGTGAAATTCTCATCTGGTCAGTGTATTGCTGCTTGCTGCTGCTGACTGAGGAGCGCCTTTTCTTCTCCAAGTGTCACACAGTCTATGGTGAGTCATCAACCTCTCTGACAGAGTGACTGCAGTAATACTGTGGGCATTTGTTGTGCCTCTAGCTGAATTTCAACGCTTCACACACAGGGTTTCCAGTCAGGATGGATAGAGGGTTGAAAATGAGCACCTATCAGATGTGTTTGTGATGGCCAGCATAGCTTGAGTTTACAGTGTCGCTGTCCTAACGACTTCCTGATGAGCAGGCATTTGTTCTAATAGCTAATTATCATGACTGACACTACCAGATTTACTGTTAGGTATTCCTGTGAACATGCCAGGAGTGGATTTAAGAAGAAAGGCCAAATTTTGTCTGGGTTTATGGTGTTAACATTCACCAGTGAAGGCTGGAGCCTGTCAGGGAGCTGAGAGAACACTCAAGAGTTTTGGGCAGTTGTTTCTGCCAGAGACTCAGAAGAATAATTACTCCAATATTCCTTCCTTTTAAAAATTAATTTTACTTCCACCCTAAAATTTGGTGTGTTAAAGGCCCTCTCTTGACTTCCCTTGAACACGTGCAGGTATTGAAGCTCTGATGAGGAGTCTTCAGGACGTCCTGCAGCTGAACAATGTGGAGCTGCACAAACAAGGGCTCTTGCTCTTCACTGAAATACTGAAACGGTAAGGGAGTACCTACCTCAGGCCAGCACAGGCAGAGTTTTGTGCCCCTAGATGGAGACTGTGGTGCTTTGGGTTTTTTTGTTTGAGACCATCTGAGACCAAGTATCTACACCTCCATCTACATCTTTGTGTTTGAAAGCTCTTGCTGAAGAGATGCTGTCTCGGTTTTGGGATTTCAGGAGGCAGGAAATTGTAAAATTTGCAGGTTTTTTATTTCCAGAAAGCCCTGCCCACAACTTTATCTAAAATTGGTTAGTTTCAGGTTCAGGAATTCGTTGGGGAAAATCTTTCACAAGGATGCTTACAGGGAATTTAGTAATTCAGGAAAATCAGAAAGCTTGGAAAGGTTTGCTGTAAAAAAAAATAGCTTTGCCAGACTTAAAAATAAAGGCAGCCTGGAGCCTAGGGAACGTCTGTGCTACTCCCTGCAGTGGAGTAGGAATTGGGAGATGGTCCCTTGGCTCCTTGTGGGCAGTCTGGCAGTGCCTTGAAGTGCAGGTCGTGAGGCAGCACAGGGTAGAGCTCAGGCTGCTCGCAGAGTACCCACGGTTAGGGCAGAGGCAGGTCCCTTCCACAGGCAGGCAGCAGCTGACGGTCGAGAGTGGAGTCTGTGCCTTCTTGTCACCATTCTTGCAGATGCCCCTCAAGGACCTAGTCAAGGACTGACTCCAGGTCTAAGTCAAGGTGCGAGTCCGAGTCTGACGCTGGCTGGACCGACGCTGGCAGTCCGTGGCTGGCAGTCTCCAGCAGTCTGCTCCAAGTCTGCTCCTTTCTGCCCCTTTTCTTAGTGCTTCCTTAGCTCCTCGTGCTCCTCAGTGCTTCAAGTGCTTCCAGTGCTCTCTTCTGCTTCAAGTGCTTCCCAGATAATGTGTCCCATTGCCATATCTCTATGCTGGGGCGATTTGCTGTCCCCCGTTCCAGCCTGCGGGGGTGGGGTAGGGTACTTGACACCTACACCTTTCACATTCCACACCCCGGGAACCAGAGGTGGAGGGGAAGCAGAACAATTTCACACCCCATTCAAACCTTCGGTGGGGCAGGGACTTGGGTGTGCCCCACCACAGATGCATCTCCCTTATTCTTGTGATGAAGGGCCTGATAGTTGTTTCTGAACATTCCAGCTTGTCCTCTTTGTACTTGCATCCATGAATATACCTGCTCATCTTGCTTTTTTGCCAGTCTGGGAGGTGAAATCTCCTTTCAGCTGTAGACAGAGCAGGAGTGAAGGCTAGGGAGGTCCAGGCATATGTGAGCAGGCCAGCTCCTACTAAATGCACCTCTGTGACAAAACAAAGCATGCTAATTCCATGGCTTCTAGTCTTGTATCATCATCTGAGCTACAATGAAACAGCAAAAACAAATTCTTGGCTGAAATATTAATGTGTTCTGTCACTTTTTTCCTCTTGTTTTCTGCTAAGGAACAACATACCCTGCCTTGTTTTTCTTCTGTGCTTCCTGTTCTTACTCTATGATCTTGTTCCTGTCCTGTCATGCTAGTGACAGAGTCTTGTTTTTGCCACTCAGTTCCCCCAAGAGAGCCCTTGAGCTGAATTTTGGAAATGTCATAGTCAATTTTGTAGCAAGTGGCAGGGTAAAAAGGAGAAGGAGAAGCAGCAGTGCTTAGAACAGTGTGATGATGCCAGTGTGGGATCTGTCAAAAAGAGAAACCACAATGTGGGAAACACTAATTACAGCATTTATGCTTGTAAAACAAAAAGAACACTCTGCAATTAACTCTCATTTTCTAGCACATCTATTTTGTTTCTCTGAGCTTTGCTTTAGAAATAATGTTTTATTTAAAACTATCTCGTAGTGGGGAAAGGGATCTCATCCTGGAACCTCTCCTCCTGCTTTTTCCTTGAGATTTCTGGAATCTCTTGTGTAAGCAAGCCCTGCACTCTGCTGTTGTCCAAGCAGGGCGTGCTGCTGCCCTTGGCAGGCTGTCAGGCACGGTGGGTAGCTTGCCCTGAAGTGCCCCTTGTCTATCCCAGCCACAACCAGAATGGCAGGCACAGCTTAGGGCCCAAAGATGAGAAGCTGCAGGTAGCTGCAAGAGAGCTGCTGTCCTTCACAGGTTTCTTCCAGGCCCTGAAGACATCATAGTGCACCATATTGCAAGTGGGTTTAGGTTTATGCTTCTTGAGTGAGTCAGCAATACTCCTCCACCTCTTCCTCCCTGCATGAGTCAGTGAAGACTTTTTTTTTTTTTTCCCTGATGTGTTTTACTTCAGAAGGTCAGAGATTAAATAAAAGAAATACAGAGCATTAGCAGAATAACAGTCTAAGTAGAAACAGTTTGGAAGTTCAGCACATCACTTATGGCTTGGGCCAGAAGCTGCTCCTGGTGTCCAAATTCATAGATTCATAGAATGGTTTGGGTTGGAAGGGATCTTAAAGATCACCTAGTTCCAACTCCCTGTCATGGGCAGGGGATACCTTCCACCAGACCAAGTTGCTCAAGGCCTCATTCAACCTGGTTTTGAGCACCTCCAACGACCTCCCTGGGCAACCTGTTCCAGTGTCTCAACGCCCTTACTGTAAATAATTTCTTCTTAATATCCAGACTAAGTCTGCCCTCCTCAAGCTTCAGTTCATTTATTCTCATCCTGTCTCTGCAAGCCCCTGTAAAAAGTCCCTGCCCAGCTTTCTTGTAGGCCCCTTTCAGGTACTGGAAGGTTGCCATAAGGCTTGCTTGGAGCCTTCTCTTCTCCAGGCTGAAGAGCCCCAACTCTCTCAGCCTCTCCTTATGGGTTCCACACAAGTTCCACAAGGCCTTTTACTTGCCTGTCTCACAGCAGAACATGAGGTGACTGCCAAACTAGGTTTGTCCCACTGAGTGTCAGAACAGTTCTGCCTCTGTTTACTTTTTTGCCCTGTAGCTGGTCTACCAATATAATTTTCCCTGAAGTTTGCTTTCCTCTCCCTTTTGTGCATGGGAGCATGTGCTCCTGGTTTGCTCTAGTCAAACACATCTGTGAAAACTAAGTAACAGGGAATACTTCTGGCTCCCAAGTCTGGCTGCTGTCACACTGTGCTGCTTTTCTTTGCCTGGGAGAGCCTCTTGTCAGCATGTTGCTGCCTGTCTTCCCCCTTCATTCCCAGCTGTACCTGACTTGCCAGGAGCCAAAGGAGCACAGTCCACCATTTGCACAGCTTTTGTCCAGTAATGAGATTAATGGTTTGTCATCTCTCCATGCTCTCATGCTGAATGCTCAAAGCTGTTGGGCTGTGAGGCCATCAGGCCCAAATGCTCACTGTCAAGAGGAATTGTCAAAGCTATTGGATTGTACTCATTTTCCTGATTACTTTTCAAGTGCATGAAGGTCCCTGTCCTGCTGGCAGCATGTGGCATTAGAGGTGCTATAAGACTCATGTTCTCATGACATTGTCCTGGTTCTGGGATGGTGTTGTTTGCTCCTTTACTGAGAAATAGGAATTGCCAGATGAAATGCCAGGCCAGATGGCCTCAGCATAAAGTCCTAGGCAGAGAGTTCACTGTGTTTTGCAAAGCCTGTTTTTCTTGTGCTTTTCATGTCAGTGTTTGCTGGTCACACAGTTCTCCAGGCTGTATGTTTTTTTTCATCACAGTAGGGCTCCAGACATGCTGAAGTTCATTCTTTGTAGCTAACCCTCTAGCTGCTCAAGTTCGAGACTGCTTCCTTGAGAGCAGTGGCTCTGAATACAGAAAAGCATGTCTGGAGCCCTATGGCTCAGCTGTCCATTTGATGAGGAGAGGACACTACAGTTACTTAACTCTGAGAACATTCTCCTTGCTTGCTCCATTTCCTCTTTGCAGGCAACCAGTGGAAATCAAACTGTTCACAAACCGAGGTGTATGCATAGAAGCCATTGATATTTTGATGGAGACAGTGAACTGCCCAGTGCTGGAGGTGGTAGTGGAGGCTGTGAGAGCTGTGGCAGCTTTTCTGAGGTAGGCAGGAAAGTATTTGCAGGCTTTTCTTCATGACACCATGTTGGTCTCTGCATCTCTCCTGTGGCTGTGTGGGTGAGCTCTGCAGTGGGACTTCTGACTGAGACAGGCGTGGGTACAGCAAAACCAGCATCCCACCACCCTGAGAAGGCTGCCAGGGTAATGAAGCTGTGGTAGGCAGCAAGTCACTGCAGCAAGGACCCAACATCCCAGGCAGGCCTGTACTGCGGTTCCTATCCCCCTCTGCCCCATCCTGGTAGCAAGCAGAAGGCTTTGTACAGTCATGTCTATGGTGGGAGTGGACAGTGAGGATCCATTTGGGCATGGCAAACGTGGATCAAGGCACTGCTCAGGTACCAAGACTTTAGTGTGCTGAGCTGCAGCGAGGTCACAATGGCAATTGGTGTCAGAAGAAGTTATTTCTGCTGGCTTTGCCTTCCCAGGTGGAATGTCCCTGACAGGGAATGTGCATATTGTCTCTCTCCTGTTCAGGAAGGACCATCTGAGCTCCCCTCCAGTTCCATATGAAGAGCTACAGAAGCTGCTGGAGACAGTGCTGAAGAGATGTGCTGACCTTTCCCCACCACAGAGTAGCAAGAGTCATGCAGTAAGTCAAAAGTTGTTGTTTGCTGGTAGGACCAAAGAAGACCAGCATCCTCCCAGCAAACTCTGTGGATGTTGTCTGTATGTTCCTTCCCTCTCTCCTAAGGCTGTTGGATTCTCTGGTGTTTCTTTTGATCCCTGTGCCTCCAGAGGGTACCAGTCTATGTCATGGAATTAGCTGAAAATGGTTGCTGGTGAATGTTGTCTTCCTAAATCAGTGAAGATTTATGCAGCACCACTTGAGCACACTGCTCTATTTATATCTTCAGTATTCCAGTGATTTGAACCTCCCCTTCTTCAGACTCTCACCTTGTAGGTTGCATTGCTCAATCTCCTGCTATGCCTTCAGACCAAGAAGGCCATCATATTGCACTGTGGTGCCTCAGCAAGGATGCTGCAAATCCTCTCCTGTTCCTGGAATATGTAGTTACTGTGACATGCTGCTGGCACCTATGCACTTCTGAGGAAAGCCCCCATTTCAGATGGGTAGAATCATAGAATGGTGAGGTTGGAAGGGATCTCAAGGATCATCCAGTTCCAACCCCCTGCCATAGGCAGGGACACCTCCCACTAGCACAGCTCACTCAAGGCCTCCTCCAACCTGGCCTTGAACACCTCCAGGGAGGGAGCAGCTACAACCTCCCTGGGCAACCTGTGCTCACCACCCTCACTGCAAACAACTTCCTCCTAACATCCACTCTAAATCTCCCCTCTGCCAGTTCAAACCCATTGCCCCTTGTCCTGTCATTCCCAGACCTTGTCAATAGTCCCTCCCCAGCCTTCCTGTAGGCCCCCTTCAGATACTGGAAGGCTACTCTAAGGTCTCCTGGAAGCCTTCTCTTCTCCAGGCTGCAGAGCCCCAACTCTCTCAGCCTGTCCTCACAGCAGAGCTGCTGCAGCCCTCTGATCATCTTTGTGGCCTCCTCTGGACCCACTCCAACAGTTCCATGTCCTTCCTGTGCTGGGACTCCAGATGGGGTCCGAGGAGAGCAGAGTAAAGGGGCAGAATCCCCTCCCTTGCCCTGCTGGCCATGCTTCTCTTGCTGCAGCCCAGCACTCAGTTGCTGTCTGGGCTGCATGTGCACACTGCAGGCTCATCTTGAGCTTTTCATCACCCCAGACCCCCAGGTCCTTTTCCTCAGGGCTACTCTCAGCCATTCCCCACCCAGCCTGGAGTTGTGCTTGGGATTGTGCCTATCCAGGTGCAGGACCTCACACTTGGCCTTGTTGAATGTCATGAGGTTGGCCTGGGCACAGCTCTCCAGCCTGTCCAGGTCCCTCTGGATGGATCCCTGCCCTGACTGTGCCACACAGCTTGGTGCCATCTCCAAACTTGCTGAGGCTGCACTGATTCCTCTGTCCATGGCACTGACAAAGATATTAAACACCACTGGTGCCAGCACTGACCCCTGAGGGACACCACTTGTCACTGGTCTGCAGGTGGACATTGTGCCCTTGATCACCACTCTCTGTGTGCCACCATCCAGCCAATTCCTTATCCAGAGAGTAGTGCACTCAACAAGTCCATGTTTTTCCAGTTTGGTGTCCAGGATGTCATGTGGGGCTGAGTCAAATGCCTTACACAGGTCCAGGTAGATGACATCAGCTGCCCTTCCCTTGTCCACTGTTGATTTTGTGGTCTTCCTATGAAGGACTGAGTTAAAGAACTACTAGTTCTGCACTACCCTGTCTTTAAAGTCTACATTGCCATGGCTTGGTCTAATTTGAGTTTTTAACAACTCAGCTAATAGAGTTTCTGGGAAATCTTGGTATTTTTGTTAATTTTCTTCCTTCCAACCACTCTTCAGACAACGCTGAACAGTTCCTCTCCCTGCACAGCAATGAAATCTTAGATGTTCTCTGCTTTGGCACAGATTTGTAACTAACTATCCAAGTGCTAGCTCTTGCTCCCACACAGCATCCCACTGAGTTTAGCCAGAAGCCAACTGCAGTGTCAGTGCCAAAACTGGGAACCAGTTGGAACTCAAAACCTGCCTTTAAGCCTTAACCTGTTGCAGTGGTCTTCTTCAAATACTATCAGAGGAAAGAACAGTGACACCTTGGTTCCTGCCAGTTCAGAACTCCCTCTCCTCCTCCTCCTTCCTCTCCTCCCTCTCCATCTTCTCCTTCTCCTCCCTCTTCTCTATGTTTTCCTTCTTCTCCATCTTCCCCTTCTCATTCTCCTCCTTCTCCTTCATTTGATGTTGAGATATCTTAGTATAGGTCAAATAACTTCTCCCTTTTTCCCTTTAAAGACAGCCCAGATGTCCTTACTATCTGCCTAATTTCCTCTCTGTAAAGCTCCTCATTCTGAATGGGATACCAAGTTCTCTGTATGTGGCAACAGTGTGGCAACAGTGATCAACACTTTCCTTTGGGGCAGAAAGCAGTTTTGCCTTCTCCAGGCAGAGAAGACAGACATCTGGTATCACAAAACTTGGGTCTGAAGATCAGGCATTTGGAGCTCTGGTGCTTCAGTGAGATGTATTTGCCGCTACTGACATGCAATTCCAACCCACATGGCTCTAAGCCTAGAGGAGGAAGGCTCAGCCTTTGTCTCTTCATTATCATTTGACTCTGCCCCTCATGACATCCTGGTCACCAAACTGGAAAAACATAGACTTGATGGGTGCACCACTCACTGGATAAGGAACTGGCTGGATGGTGGCACAAAGAGTGGTGATCAAGGGCACAATGTCCACCTGCAGACCAGTGACAAGTGGTGTCCCTCAGGGGTCAGTGCTGGCACCAGTGGTGTTTAACATCTTTGTCAGTGCCATGGACAGAGGAATCAGTGCAGCCTCAGCAAGTTTGGAGATGGCACCAAGCTGTGTGGCACAGTCACTTGCTAGAGGGCAGGGATCCATCTAGAGGGACCTGGACAGGCTGGAGAGCTGTGCCCAGGCCAACCTCATGACATTCAACAAGGTCAAGTGTGAGGTCCTGCACCTGGATAGGCACAATCCCAAGCACAACTCCAGGCTGGGTGGGGAATGGCTGAGAG
>VWYK01080443.1:0-10776 GCA_013399775.1 Semnornis frantzii | reverse complement strand
TTGAGGTCCCTTCCAACCTTACCATTCTATGATTTTATTAAAGCTTCTGAACTCTGCCCTCTTTTGGGAAAATAGAGTACTAAAAAAAAGCAGTTATGTGAAAGAAATGAGTGAAATGAAATCTGTTGTTTTTCCTGCTGCTGGCATCAAGGAAGAAAAAGTTATTTTTTCCAACAACAAAGATAAGATTTTAAAAGCTTCTCTTCTTTAGCAGAGTGATGGCCTGTTCTCAGTGTCTCAAAGTCACCCAGCAAACAGAAATCTCAGCAGAGTTCCTCAGAGACAGGCACATGTCTTGCTCAACACATTGGAAAGTTTCAGGAATGCCTGCAGGTGAGGACAAGTCAAGGAGGTGCGTGGGTACATGATGTGCATGTCCATGTCTGTCCATCCTTCCATGCTTGTATCTGAGTTCCTCTGCCCAATCCCACCACTGAAATATCAGAGGTGAGTTTGGTGCATGGCACTTGCCAATAAAGCAGCAGAAAAAGGGACAGGCAGTGATAGTGACAATTTTGTGACACTGGTATGCATCTCCTGAGAAATCTGCCTGAGACCTATCAGTTTATTTCATGTCTTTGGTCTTTGAGGAACTGCTTGAAAATTATCCCAGAATACTGATTGTGTAAATACTATGGGGAAGTGTGTGTGAAACCATATCCCAGTTATCTCATGGTCAGAGGGGATTCATTTGGAGTCCTGTGTGCAGTTCTGGAGCCCCCAGCACAGGAAGGACATGGAACTGTTGGAGTGGGTCCAGAGGAGGCCACGAAGATGCTCAGAGGGCTGCAGCAGCTCTGCTATGAGGACAGGCTGAGGGAGTTGGGGTTCTGCAGCCTGGAGAAGAGAAGGCTTCCAGGAGACCTTATAGTAGCCTTCCAGGATCTGAAGGGGGCCCGCAGGAAGGCTGAGGAGGGACTATTGACAAGGTCTGGGAATGACAGGATGAGGAGTAATGGGATTAAACTGGCAGAGGGGAGATTTAGACTGGATGTTAGGAGGAAGTTGTTTGCAGTGAGGGTGGTGAGACACTGGCACAGGTTGCCCAGGGAGGTTGTGGCTGCTCCCTCCCTGGAGGTGTTGAAGACCATGTTGGAGGAGGCCTGGAGTGAGCTGTGCTAGTGGGAGGTGTCCCTGCCTATGGCAGGGGGTTGGAACTGCATGATCCTTGAGGTCCCTTCCAACCTTACCATTCTATGTTTTAACAAATGTGGATTTGAACCATGGGGTTTGCTTGTGTCTGTGACCTGTTACTGCAAGTGGGTTTGCAGGCACCAATTTTTCCTGCCTTGCTGGATGAGAGCTCTGTCTCACCTCTAGCTGCATGATGAGTTTGTGCATGAATCCAGATCTGTTGTTAGGGAAGACTGACCTGGTTTTTTTTTTTTTTATTTCACCTTGCATCACTTGCATTTGGCTTGGCTGAGATAATTCAGTTGGAAGCAGATGTCCCTGTCTGCACTGGTCCAATGTCTTGGGGTGGTGTCAGAAGGCACTTGGGTGCAGCCATGATTTTTAGATCAGCTGAATGGTCTCCTGGCTGATTTTCATGGCGTTTGCTGTGTAGTGCTCCAGGCACTCTGAGAACCCTGGCTGAGAACATTTAGTCTTGCCACACTAAGACTTCCCATGGTAGACAGACAGTTTCTTCACAGAAGTTGCATCTTCCTTTCCCAGCTTGTACTGTTGTGCAACATCACTGACTTTAATAGCTTCACTCTGAAGGTAACTCCCTGTGATTGCCAGATTGGTGTACTTCCAACCTATCAGGTGTTTGTTTGGTCCTTAATGGTGAAAGGAAAGGAAATGTACTATCTTCTGACTTCCTTTACAGAGTACAAAGGATTCCTCTCTCCTTTGTTATCCACTGTGTGTTTGTAGGTTAGCAGTGGAATTCCAGAGTGACCCCATGGCCCAGGAGAATGCTTTCACTGCCCCCAACTCCGAGAGCAAGGACACACTGAGCAATTTCTCTGAGTTCCTGTTGAGGATTTGTGACAGTCTCTGCATCCCCATGGTCATGGTAGACTTTCTTTTGAATTTTGTCTGTTCTTTCAGTACCTGGAAAAGTGCTTTCAAGCCCCAAGAATGGGTTGCACATGTGGGGTTTTGGGGAAGAGAGTGTGTAGAGTAAACCAGGGACAACTGTGGCGTTTGCCACCTCTCCAGAGCCAAATGTGACATGGTGCAGTCCATGCAAAACAGTAGTCTGCAGTGTCAGAGGGTGGAGAAATTCATAAAGCTTCCATGTAGGTGGCAGTGTCTTTCTTCAGACTGTACAATCCCCATAGCCTACCTGCCCTGCTGTCTAATCCATGACAGCTCTGTGTGATGCAGGAAATGAAGAGTCCCTGAACTGTTGTTTCCCCTTCTGCCGCTCTTCCAAAGCTGTGTCCCAGAAAGCAGCAGTGTTTTGCTCCTGCAATTTCACTTTCACACTTCTTTCTAGAAGGTACCGAGGAGGTTGCCTAATCTACATAGCAAGGGCAGCACTCAACGTTGTGCCTCAACAGGGCCAGGCCTTAAAAAGCAGCCATGGAGAGTCACATGTGCCTTAGTGCTCCATATAGACCTAACTCTGAGACGCTTGGAGCAGGATTGGCCCAAGAGCGGGGCTGTGCTTTGTGGTTCCAAGTGTTGGGTAAATCTTGCTTGTGCTTTGCCACCAGGTTCAGATGTATGGATTCTTACAGTTGTTGGCAATTTGGAGATGTTTTCTAGTTTCCTAACCAATCTCTTGGTAAGCAGTTGCAGTGGCATTGATGTCCTCCTTGAAGGGAGAGTGCAGGCCGTGTCCGGTTTGGCACAGCTGGCACCAGTGAGGTGTTTCTTGCTCGCTGAACTTGGGTAAAAATTAATGAACTAGGAGCAGATTGTCCAGTGACCTTCTACAAGAGTGATTTGAGTCATTTCATTCTACACAGTTTATGGATGGGCTCTGCAGAGAGCTTAAATGTCTGTCTTTGCCACCACTCAATAAAAAACTGGAGGACAGGTGCTGCCAAAGTCAGCTGCGCTTAACCGCGTGTCCTATGCCACGCTGGAGGATTGTCCATCTGACTCCTAAGAGTGTTTGCTTCCAGGCCAATGTGGGCAGCAACTTCACTCACTGTGCATTAAGACTTAACTGGTTGCCAGCTGGAATCAGGAAGAAGTTTCTGGTTTGATGTAATGTCTTGCAGAGTTAGCAGCCCAGCTCATAACGGTGGCAGACGAGAGTGTTAGTTGGGCTCCAAGTGCTCTGTAAGCCTGTGCGGTTGCTGGAGGCATTTTGGGAGAAGAACTGTTACTCCATTTGTTTGGATTGAGAAGTCTTAACTTTCTGGGCAGGCAGGGGGCTGGAAGAAAGCTGCTGCTTTCAGTGTTGATTGTGTATCATGCATCTGATCTTTTTGGTCAGGCATTGAAACTGGTTGGTGCAGTCACTGTCTCTGAAGGTGCGCAGGAAGCATGTGGACATGGCACTTTGGGAAGTGGTTTCATGGCCATGCTGCTTTTAGGCTGAAGGACTTTGTGATCTTAGAGGCCTTTTCCAACCAAAACACTTCTATGATCTTTTCCTCTTTTCACAGAACTACCTGGAAAGGGCTGTCAGCCCAGCAGTGATGGAGGTTTTCATCTCTTCTCTTAACACCCTCTTCACAGTGGTGCCAAAGATGAGGAATAAGTTCTCCCAAAAGCTGGGTATGGGAAGAGTGTGGGATCATGTTCTCTAAAGTGCTGTTAACTGATGGAGCTTGCTGCTACTTCATATCACAGGCAGTGAGCTCAAGGAGCCTCTCTGTGGAGGATTAGATGACATGTTTATATGAGTAAGAAGAGAGTGCACAGTCATGTTCAGCAGGATGAAGCAATTATTTGGTCTAGCAATGATGATGAGACAGATTTTATTTGAGATAAGTAAATTGTGTCAGCTTTACCCTTTCCTCTGGAGTGTTCAGGATTGGCTGGTCCTGCAGACAGGGATTATGCTGGAATTGTTGGTGGGATTTTGCTGTGTGGGAATCCTCTTTACTCTCTGTATTCCTGACTCTTTGCATGTTGGAGGGTGGTGTAGGGAATTCCTCTAAATATGTGAAGCTGGCAGATCTCCTTCTGAGGAAAGAAATGAGTCTCAGATACTCTACTTCAAGCCAAACTCTGAGTAGTTAGCTTTCAAACCAAACTCTGAGTAGTTTGCTTTGGGGCAGAAGGCCTAACAAATATATTGTAATTGAGATGGCCTGCTCTACTCATCAGGTTTGCATGGAGATGTGTGGGGATGGTTATGGGACCTGCCTGCTCTCCTTTATTGTGCATGTTCTGTGCTCCTTTGACATTTTTGTCCTTCTGTCTAGCATCCTCCTCCTTCATCCGACTGACACTGGAGCTGAAGGCCACATTTTGCTCTGTACAAAGGTATTGCCACTATGTATGGGGAGCAAAACTTCCAGATGGGAAGGCAGGCATGCACCTGATTAGACAAGATGGGAGCCTGAAAGATTGAAGAGTGGTTGCATCCTAACTGCAAAATGTAAATGATAACCAACAATGGAGAAGTGGGAGCTGGATGTGGGAGAAGGGAGAAGCAGTCAGGCAAGGGGTGGGCGGATTCACACAGTGCTCTGAGGATTCTGTGCTCTGTTGTGAGCTGCACAGATAGAGCTAAAGCAGCATGACTTTGGAGCACTCAGTGCATGCTTTGAAAAGCAGTAACAGTAGAAGCAGTTGCATCTGAGATGGCTTCCTAGGCACATCTTACCACTATCTTCATTCCTCATGGTGTGGTAATATTTTCCAGCAGGAATAGGTGATTGTCTCTTTGTACTCTGCTCTGCTGAGGCCACACCTTGAGTATTGTGTTCAGTTTTGGGCACCTCATTACCAGAGGGATGTTGAGGTGCTAGAGCAAGTGCAGAGGAGGGCAATGAAGCTGGAGAAGGGCTTGGGGAATAAATCTTACAAGGAGCAACTGAGGGAACTGGGGATGGTTAGTTTGAAAAAGAGGAGGCTGTCTACAGCTACCTGAAAGGACACTGTGGAGAGGCTGCTGCTGCTGCTCTCTTCTCAGATGTGAATAGTGATAAAACAAGACAGAATGACCTCAAGCTGTGACTGGGTGGCTTTAGACTGAACATTAGGAAAAAAAATTTCCCAACAAGAGTGGTCAGACATTGGAATGGGCTGCCCAGGGAGGTAGTTTAGTCACTGACGCTGGATGCATTTGAAAGTCATTTGGATGTGGTGCTTGGGGATATGGTTTAGGGTGAACCATGTAGAGTAGGGATATTGGTTGGACTTGGTGATCCTGAGGGTCTTTTCCAACTGGAATGTTTCTGTGATGCTGTATGTAAGAAGTGGGAGGGAGGTTGATGCCAGCAGTGGACATTGCAGAGTCTTCTGTAGTAGAGGCTATGATTTCTAGGTTGAGGAGCAGTTGGAGAGACTCTCCAATATCTGCAGAAATATTTTGTCCTCTTTACTGTGACTGCATCTCATTATGAGAGTAAACAAAAAACACAGCACCCCTAGTCCAGGAGTGGGGATGTTGATGCCTGTGAATGGTAGGAGGGAGGAAGGAGTGACCTAAGCTTTTGAGTACAGTAGTATGGGGCACCAAGGATGGTGTGTTACAGTGCAAAGGTGTTTGGTTATGTCCAAGGAAGTAATTGGAGAGAAATACCTGGCAATAGAGCTGTTCCTATCTTTTAATGTCTTGACATTCTTTATTGTTCATCCCTGGAAACACCATTGCTACAGAAATCTCTTTACTGATGTTTGCCAGTGAAATCAGGTAGCAGGAGCCAGCCTCAAACACCTCCCATTCTCTGCAGTGTTAGGGATCCTGCCCTGACAGGACTGTCTGTATGCCAGGTATCATAGAGTCACAGGATTGCTTTTGTTGAAAAGGCCTCTAAGATGGAGTCCAACTGTTAGAGTGACTGTGGGACTACCTCAGTGCATTCATATCATCCCAAAGTGTGTGAACCTGAGCTGACTGTCTTTTGGGAGCTCCTAGAAGCCCACCTTGGCTCCTGGACTCATCTTGTGATGGGGCACATGCTTGTGTGTGATCATTCAGTGAAATGACCTGCAGTGTGTGCATGCAGCCCAGACAGCAACCAAGTCATGGGCTGCAGCAAGAGCAGTGTGGCCAGCAAGGCAAGGGAGGGGATTCTGCCCCTTTNAGGGTGGTGAGGCACTGGCACAGGTTGCCCAGGGAGGTTGTGGCTGCTCCCTCCCTGGAGGTGTTCAAGGCCAGGTTGGAGGAGGCCTTGAGTGAGCTGTGCTAGTGGGAGGTGTCCCTGCCTATGGCAGGGGTTTGGAACTGGATGATCCTTGAGGTCCCTTCCAACCTTACCATTCTATGATTCTATGACCATGTGTCAGATTAGAGGTATGAAGAGGATGTTTCTAGCCTTCTTCACTGTGTATGTCTCTTCTTCACAGAAATCCTGCTTTGAATCAGGTCTGTTCCAGCTTCCTCTGCAATTTGTGCCTGTGCCTTTATTCTGCCACAGAGAAGGAGAAAACCTCATCTCAGGAAGGCAAGTTTGAGGAAGCAGACAAAGGACTTCATTTAGTTTAAGGTCCTGACACCCTTTAGTTAGGCCACAGATGTAAAAATAATTTAAAAAAAACCCAAAACCACAAAACAAAACAAAACCACAAAACAAAACCCCAAAACACAAAGGAGAGAGGAGAGGACAGACATGAGCTCTATTTAGAAGGGTTTTTTCCCCCCATGTTTTTTAAGCTGATCCAGCAAAGAGGTAACACTCAGAGAGTGCCTTTTCAAGAGTTTGGATCTCTAGCTAAAAGAGTGTTTCATCTGCTTATAGTTTTGGTTACATGGTGACATTTATTAGCACAACTATGCATGGCTTAACTGAAACAGTTATTACTTGCTACACTCACCTGCAGGTTAAGGTCCTTTGATTTTTTTCCTGTGGCATACTCTATAAAGTTTTCCTGTCTATACTGTAACTTTCTCTTGTAGGCAAGTCCCAAATAAATGAGATGAAAGTTTCCACATCACAAAAGCCACTTTTCCCACTGGCAGTGGCTAGGTACCACGCAGGCAGCATCAGCAAAGAGCTGGGAACCTCAAACAGAAGTGTTTTTACATCCTCAAAGTCAGATCCATTAGATTAGGTGTCACACCTCTATTCATGCCAAATCAGAGGCGTGCTTGCTGTATGCAGACTGTGGGGTAGTAGGTTGGCTTTGATATTCCCTACATTTGGGAGCTTCCCTAATTTAATGTGCTTGAGTTAGGGCAGGCATCTGCTTCCATCCCTCTGTTCCACTCTGCTTTGTTGTGGACTTCCCTCATCACTGCCTGCCTGCTCATTTTATTATTATTTCTAGAGCAAGAGATGTCTGAGCTCCTGCAGAAGTGTCTGCCTCAATTAAACTACACCATTGCTGAAAGCCTTCTCCTCCTGGCTGAAACCCCTGAGCCTTTCTCTTTGGATCAGTCTCTTTATAGCCACCAACACTGCTTCATACTACTGTTATACTTTGGCTACACCTTTGGGGACAGGTGAGCCAAGGATATACAAGACAAGTGGGTTTGTACCAGGTATTGGTGGGTAAGGCATCTTTAATGCTATTGTTTCCACTCCAATCTCCTTTGATGCAGGTTTGTCCCAGAAGCAGAATTATTTTTAGCCATAAGAAGCTTCCTCCTGTCAGCAGAGGACCACGGAGACTGTCCCCCTCCACACATCCTCAGAGCTGCAATCTACCTCCTTGCTGTCTGTCATGACAAAGGCAAAGCTCTGGACATGGTAAAAGATTTAATTTCTACTCCTTGGCCCTTTTTTGAAGGCGAGGTTTCTCCTCTCTCTCATCAAGCCTCTTGCAGAAAGTGTTTTGACATAGGTGGTGAGCAGTGAATGAGTGCAGAGCGTGCAGTGCATCTGCACTCTGGGAAGTTAACTGGGAAAAGCCACTAGGGAATGCAGATTTGACTGAGTACATTTGTGTACGTGTGGGAAGTGTAAATGCGTTGGGTAGGCTGTGAATTCACATATGGAATATAATAAATTTCTTAGCTTCAGTCTCCTGAACACATCTCCAGCCTCTGCAGCAGCTTTTCTAGTGTTCCCATATGGCTTTTTGCTGCTGCACAGCTTTGAGCACTGTATAAAAGCCTACAAGTTTCTTAGCCTTTGTGATGCAAATGGGCTTCACAGAATGATGTTTAAGTGATATATTTGATTGTTAACTTAAAAGGCAGTGTGACTGTTTCTCACAGTAAACTCTCTTCAGCTTTTTTATATTCAGTCTCTAGTGATTGTTTTCTCTGTCCCACTCCACCTCCCCCTCTCCCTCCCACACACTTAGCAGAGGTCACTGTGTACCATAAGGAGGATCCTGGATAATCTTCCAGATTTGAGCTTGGTCTACGTCCATTGTCCTCTCCTGCTGAAATTCTTCCTGCACTGCACAGAACTTATGGGGAGATTTGGACACCAGGTGCTCCAGCTGTGGTTTTCCTGGGGAGACTGCAAGCAAAGTGAGACTGAAGAAGCTGGCATTGGTGTGTCTGATCAGCTGAACAGTGCTGCCTCCTTACTCCCCATTCTGAAGAGCAATTCCAGCATTTTACTTATTTTACTGGTACGTGACTTTCACAAGGACAGGCTACTCTCCTGGCCCTGATTTCAGGGACTTTGTGTTTTAAAGCTCTTAGTGCTACTGTGAGGCCAGAATTCTGCTAGGAGGGACCATGTGTGTCTACACAGGCCTCCACCTCCCAGGGCAGCTGATAAGGAATTGTCTGTGTGTGTGTGTTAGCTCTTCCACTGTCCTCCACTGTGATCTTTTGAGACCTAGCTAGGAAGTGATCTGAAGGCTGCTGCCATCAGAAAATGAAAGCATTCCTTTCTCTCTCCAAATATACAGCTGGGTACTCCAGATTCTTCTGTGGCAGGCATTCAAGAAGCTGTTCTGCTAATTTGGGAGCAATGATTTACTATGGATAGATGAGAAGGGGAACAAAGAACTTGGAAAAGGCAGCGTGCGCAGAACAGATCTTCAGGGCACAGCTTTCTGTTTGCTTGGGGGCTTAATTTTGTTTGGTTTTTAACTGCAGAGTCTTGTCAGAGACGTTTGCAGTACTCTTGGTTTTTCAGGCCTGCTAATAGCACATTTTATTGCTCTTAAAAGATAAAACAAAAGTCTTGGGATGGGGAAAATGAATCAGTGCAGGACAGAAGGCGACCTCGAAGTGGCAGGACAAATGTGTTTGGCTTTAGCTGGCATAATGAGCTCAGTTAACCTGTGTAATCATGACAGAATGCAGGTCTTGATGGCTGCTCTGAGGCCTTCTCTCACTTCTAACTCTCCCACTTATCCTGTCACCTCTCTCCATCAGTGCCCACTTGTTCCATAACTGTTCAGCCAGTCACATAGTAACATTTCCATACAAAAAGATGAGATTTTCCTGTAAGGCCAAAAGCTAAGAGCTGTGGTAGTTCTTCAGCCTGCTAGAGAAATTCAAACTATGTATTGTGGAGAATAGAAACTTAGGTCAGCAAACAGTGAAAGAAACAAGGTTCGATTCTGAGTGCAAACCCATCAAGCATTACAAACTGACCTGTATTTGTTCTGATCTAAGAGCCTATGAAATAGATTTTTAATGTCCCAGTTTACTGACATGACTGACAGGAGTGCTCCTGTGTAGGGCAGTTCTTCCACATTTGGGGTGGTACTGCAGAGGAGGTAGCAACATCCAGGCATTTGGCACCGTGGCTGAGCCTTAGTAAAAGAGATCAATGAGCTGACATATCAGTACCAATTAAGGGTGAGAAGTGACCCATGAGACTTACCTACCCTCTTACCTTTGGCAGTAGTTCTGGAATTCATCACTCTGTAAACTAAAGCAGATGTACACATCACAGATCAGTAAGCAAAAGAGGAGCAGGAGCTCCTTCCCTCAACGGTGCAGCATTCCTGCTTTCTCTTTTCTGTCTTAACTATGTGCTGCTGCAGAAATAGATTCATTTAGCTCTGTCCTGGTCTTGAAAGTGAACTGTAATAAATCACAGGCTTTGACAATTCACCTTTCAGTTGGGGAAGAGAATAATCCATCTGAATTTAGATGGGCTGATAAAAAAGTGCAATAGCCTGGGGTAAATATCCTGTCAGGTGTAAACAAAACTACTTATGAGGTGAACAGCCTTAGCCTAAGAGTGCACTAGTGAAATGGAGAGGTCTCTGCATGAGGCAGTGAAACAAAAGTCCATGTCCTTCCAAGCATGATTGATTTGCCTACCTGCTTTGAACAATTGTCTGGATTAGACAAAATAAGAAGATGTTAACACAATGATGCATTTACCAGGACCAGGAAGGCTTAATTCACCTCACTATGAGTGTAGTTGTGACCTGGCACTGTCCCACTTGCCTTCTCCATGCTCCAGATCTGAGCTGCTCTCTCAGAGAATGGACATGGGCTGACTGATGTTAGATTACATTCCTAAGTGTCAAGTGGAGCAGATCTGTGTCAGCAGGGCCGATTGTGCAGACAGCTCCCTGCCTCTTACTCCTGAAGGCCTCATATATGGGCAGGAGTCAGTCTCACAGTCTCAGAACTAGAGAGTTTTTTTTCTGGCACAGGTAACCTCTTCTCCCCTTTGTTTTTTTGGTGGGTTTTGGGGTTTTTTTTTGTTTGCTTGTTGTTTCTTTTGTTTGTTTGTTTGTGGTATGGGGGTTTTTTGGGTTTTTTTTGGCTTTTTTGAGTACTGAGATCCTCTCTATCATCCCAGTGGGGTTTTTTGTTTGTTTTTG
>VWYK01080439.1:16991-27667 GCA_013399775.1 Semnornis frantzii | reverse complement strand
AAGAAAAAGTTACCTCACAGCTGTTAATGAATTTCTGTTGCTTGCTTTTGCCTTTAAATGAATGCTGTTTGTTTTCCAGGTCAGTACTGCAGATGTTGGACATCTCTACAAGATACGCATCGGGCACACGAATACAGGAAACTCCCCTGCCTGGCACTGTCAAGAGGTAAAGGCAGTGAGGAAGAATTTTGCCTTTCCAGAAGCAATCACTATGAGAATGGAATCAGGACAGGAGGCAGTGGATTCCATTGTTTTTTTCTTTTTGTTTGTTTTTTATTATTTTTTTTCTCATAAATGTATATTTTGATTTCTCCTTCCCACACCTCAGTCGGTCAGACACAGTTCTTAGGCAGTGATTCAGCAGCCACTCTTAGGTCATTCTCCTATTTGAAACTTTTGGCATGAAGTTAAGGAAAAACACTTAGGCAAACTCTCTCTGTCATGGAGTGACCAAGGACTATAGCTACTGATTTCTAGATGTCACAGAAGAGAACAACCTGCAGAGGGCTGGCCAGAAACCCTTACATCACTGTTCCTTGGGAAGCCTACATGTCTCTGGAAGATCTGAAATGAAGTGAGGGTGTTCTAGAACTGCAGAGCTTTCCTGATAGTTAGGCATGGTAGCCTCTCATCAACATCCCATCTTCTGTGGCTGCCTGCACTGAGATGGTATCAGGCCTGCAGATGACCACAAGGTTCTGCTTTGCTAACTGCAAGTTCCTTTTCAAGATCCCTCAGTAGACATTGGCAGGCCAAGATCACAGAATCACAGACACATGCAGGTTGGCAAAGCCCCTCAGGATCACCAAGTCCAACCTAGAACCCTACTCTACAAGATTCACCTTAAACCATATCCCTAAGCACCACATTCAAACCACCCTTAAACACATCCAGTGTGGGTGACTCAACCACCTCCCTGGGCAGCTCATTCAAGATGTGCCTCTTGTCAGACAAGAGAAATCTCTTTCTTTAAAGTTTAGTATTCAAACCATGAAAGTGATAAAAGTGTTCCCAATATTTCTGAATTTGTTCAATATTCTAATTAAGGAAATTAGATTCTGCAAAGCACAGAGCAGGAGTGAAATTACAGGTAAAAGTGTAAAAGTGGCTTCTATCTGCTGGCCCAAAATTCAGTGTAGCTGCTAATATGTAATTACCATAATTAGAGACTATTCTAATGTACAGCAGCCTCTGAGGTGCTAACTAAGGAGTACTTTGAAGTATGAAATAAGTAGAGCTCCTTCCCTTCTTCAGCTGGTGTGCATATGGCCCTTGTTTTGCTGTGTGCTAGAAGCTGGGTGTGGAAGAAGATGGTGTGGGGCAGGCAGGTGTTTGAGCTAGCACTTCCATGGTTTATTTGTGTCACAAATAGCACTGAAGAATCAAATCCTGTTCCTTTAGTGCCTGTTATGATGCAAAAATAAGCTAAAGAAATAGCACCACCAAGCATCCCAGTGAGAAGTTCCATGTTTGGTAAACCATGGCACCTAGTGCCAGCCCACCTGGATATACAGAGAATCACAGACTGGTTTAGGTTGGAAGGGACCTCGAAGGTCATCCAGTTCCAACTCCCTGCCATAGGCAGGGACACCTCCCACTAGAATAAGTCACTCAAGGCCTCCTCCAACCTGGTCTTGAACACCTCCAGGGAGGTTGTGGAGCACAGAATCACAGAATGTGATCAAATCATTCTGTGATTCTGTGCTCCACAACCTCCTTGGGCAATCTGTGCCAGTGTCTCACCACCCTCACTACAAAACATTTCTTAGCATCCAGTTTCAATCTCCCCTCTGCCACTTTAAACCCATTGCCTCTCATCCTGTCATTGCAAGACCTTGTCAATAGTCCCTCCCCAGCCTTCCTGTAGCCCCCTTCAGATCCTGGAAGGCTACTCCAAGGTCTCCTGGAAACCTTCTCTTCTCCAGGCTGAAGAGCCCCAACTCTCATAGCCTCTCCTCATAGCAAAGCTGCTCCAGCTGGTATAGCAGCTGGAACAACATGACTGTGTTTTGTGTGACTGAGCTGATAAATCCTGTTTCTTGGATGCACTTGAGTTAACCTGCCCTGCACTTCAAACTCTGACTGGGTGAAAAGTCACGCTGGGGGCTATTGCACCCAGAGAGCAGACGTATTCCAACCCATCATTTTCTGCTTTAAGTGCACAGATCTCAACAGCATTCCCACGTGTTTCATGTTCTGTGCTATCTGAACTGAGATCAGTAACTCAGATTGCCATTTTTGGTTCAGGTGCAGTTGCTGAACCTTTACTCTGGGGAGCAGTTTTCTTTCCTCGCACGTCGGTGGCTGGCCTGGGACCAGGCTGATGGGGAAATATCTGTGGAGCTTCCTGTTTTACACCAAGGTCAGCCTATTCTTCCAGGTAAGTACAGCACCACATCAGCTGACTCAGGCCACAAAAACTGTGGAACCCCTTTTTTTTCAGGATGTTTAGTACCACAGCAATGCTTGGTGATATGTTTGTGATACCTTATGTTGGCCCATAGAATGGTAAGGTTGGAAGGGACCTAAAAGATCATCCAGTTCCAACCCCCTGCCATAGGCAGGGACACCTCCCACTAGCACAGGTCACTCAAGGCCTCCTCCAACCTGGCCTTGAACACCTCCAGGGAAGGAGTAGCCACAACCTCCCTGGGCAACCTGTGCCAGTGTCTCACCACCCTCACTGCAAACAACTTCCTCCTAACATCCACTTTCAGCCTCCCCTCTGCCACTTCAAACCCATTGCCCCTTGTCCTGTCATTGCAAGCCCTTGTCAATAGTCCCTCCCCAGCCTTCCTGTAGCCCCCTTCAGATCCTGGAAGGCTACTCTAAGGTCTCCTGGAAGCCTTCTCTTCTGCAGGCTGCAGAGCCCCAACTCTCTCAGCCTGTCCTCACAGCAGAGCTGCTGCAGCTCTCTCAGCATCTTGGTGGCCTCCTCTGGACCCACTCCAACACTTCCATGTCCTTCCTGTGCTGGGGGTTCCAGAACTGCACACAAGACTCCAGAGGGGGTCTGAGGAGAGCAGAATAAAGGGGCAGAATCCCCTCTCTTGCCTTTAAGAAAAGAAACTACCAAAAATCATACCAGGAGAGATTTCCTCCAGTGTGTAGTTATCAGCTGTACGTGGCTCATAAAACACAGTAGAGAGAGGCTGCCAGCCCTAACCACAATGATTGCTGATCTTGAGTGGTTATGATCTTCATACCCTTTTAGGGCACGAAAAGCCTCAGAGGCAGCCAGCCTGCTTCCTCATGAGTTTGGGTTCTTTGGTCAGGAGCCCACTCATAAAAACCATCCATCCTCTCCTCCACACAACCTTAAATAAAAGTTAATTAATGATCATTAACAAGTTTTATTGCTCATGGTCCAATCCCCTATTTACAGTATCTGTTCTTCCCTAAGTGTTCTCTTGCTTAATACTCTGGTACAGTGACCTTATCCACCTTCTGTTTTCCAGGCTCTTCTTTCTGAGTAGGTTGTTTCCTGGTTTCTGAGACAGAGGCACAGTGAAGGATTTTCATTATGAAGTAGTCTGGGTGCATCCTAAAGCACAACAGCACACTTAAACCAGCCTCTCAATCTGCATTTGGTAGTTAATTTCTCCCTCACGCAAAAGAGGCAGAAAAGAACTTCTGTGCATTTCTGCCAGCCTCAGTAAAAGAGAGGTCATGCTGAAGCCTTTGGAGAAGGCAGTTTCATCTCTAGCTTGGTAATTGAAATACAACCTCTGTGTCTTTTTTTGCTGATTTCTGCATGAGACAGTGAAAAGAGAACACAGCTTTTAACTTCAGAGAAGATAGTTTGATAACAGAACAGTGAAGTGGTCTGGATTCAATCTGAAAGAGAGATGATGAGAGGCACTTTAAAACCAATTTCTGAATAAAAAGAAGCTGAAACACTTTCTGATTTAACAGCCTTTTCTATTTAAAAGAAAAACCTCTGAATTAAACCCTTAAGAAATACCACATAGGCATTTTATGGTTCTAATGCTGGGGGACTGAGCACCATCCATTTGAATTTTTATCCTCAGCCCTCCTACTTTTGACTGCTTCTGCTCATGCTTTATGACACAGTCTTGAATTATGTGATGGGGATAAATCAGAGTTATCCAGTGATTGGTGGCTGGTGGACATTTGCTTTTACTCCTGGAGAAGCTGGAATGTAGACAGTTAATGAAGGAGTGAGTTGTGGGAATGGAGGATTGTTGTGGTCCCAGACATGGGATTGTTGATCTGGAGAAGTGAATACTCTGCTCCTGCATGGTCTGGTCATGGGGCAGATGCTGTAAAGAAAAGTTTGGGGAAGTGAAGAGATGAAATGATGACATGGCAAATTATGTGGGTAAAATACAGTATTAATTAACAGTTCCCAGATGAAAACTATTTTGAGTATTGGCACAGGTGTACACTGAGAAAAGAAAAGTGCATGACTGTGCTGCTAACTAAAGACTGTCAGAAGCTCCTGTGCCTTCAGTGTGGCTGGGTTTTGTCCAGATAAGAAAAGCTGACATGGAAAAAAAAGATTTGTGTTTTACCTCCTTGTTGTATTTCTCATAATTCACAGGCATAGAGGAAAAAATTAAAGTATGGAAATAATCTTAACCCTTATATGTTCTATTTCTCCCCTCCTTTCATTCACTCCATAGCTTCCTTGGTCTCATAAAATACTGTCAGTGTATGCAAGCATAAACTTGGCCTTTTTCATCCTTCTACTGGAGATTATAACTGCATTATCTTAGTTTTTATCCCAATTCTGAAGCTTAGAGAGTTCCTGCATCTGCCTTCTAATGAGCACAGTGTTCCACTGATCCATATTTTAATGTATCATAGCATTTATCTCAGTTTCATTGGATTTTGCCTCGAATTTAATTTGCCTTATCAATTTGTATTCAATAACCAATTTGCTGGATGGAAGGCTAGATTGTTCTTTCTAAATTTACACCTTTAAAGACTTTCTGTATGGAATTTCACCCAAGTTCATGCCTTCCTATTGCATGAATCAGTACAACAATAAGGCAATGCAGCCTTCTGTGTTCTGAGGCCCTAGAAAACTGCAATTGTGGTGCTAGATTTTTGCTGGTTGGGTTAAGCAAACAGATATTCAAAACATTCATGGCTCCTGCTGCTTGTTACAGTTTTGATCTTGCACAGGTTGCCCAGGGAGGTTGTGGAGCACAGAATGTGGTCTTCAATTACATTCTGTGCTTCTGTGGTCCACAACCTCCCTGGAGGTGTTGAAGGCCAGGTTGGAGGAGGCCTTGAGTGACCTGTGCTAGTGGGAGGTGTTCCTGCCTATGGCAGGGGGTTGGAACTGGATGATCTTTGTGGTCCTTTCCAACCTTAGCATTCTATGATTCTATTTATTGTGAGGCTAACCTTGGATTTCTATTATTTCCTTCTCAGCTTTCTGATGTTTTCAAATCAGAAACAGAATTAATGAAGTTGGAACAAACCTTCAAAATCATTGAGTCCAACCTATCACCTAACATCTTCTAATGAACCATGAAACCATGGCACTAAGTAACTCATCCAGCTTATTTTTAAACACCTCCAGGGATGGTGACTCTACCACCTCTGAGGGCAGCCCAATGATGCTGCAGGACACACACACACTCTTGTCCATTCAAATTTCAGTTCTATTTGCATTCCACATAGTGACAGTCTGGAATGAAAAGCAGAAACTTAACACCAAAGCAAGTTTGGACATTATGTTGCTTAATATTGAATAGGATTTTTAATATTTTATAGTCTAAGTGTTCTTGACAGAGATGTATTTGGTCTCTACAGGCACATTCACAGCTAGCTGTTATTGTAGCTGTAATAGTGTTTGTGTTAGGAAAGGTTGTCATCTTTCATTGCCAGTGACTGTCTATGAAGTGCGTGTGACAACAGGAGAGCTGTGGAATGCTGGAACTGAGGCTGATGTCTACATTTGTATTTATGGAGAACGAGGTGACACAGGATCAAGACAGCTGCTCAGGTCACAGAAACCCAAGAAATTCTTGAAAGGAGAAGTAAGTGAAACACAGAGCATGTTCTGGGGGGTTCTGCTGGCTTTTCTCTCCTGGGTTGGTGGTTTTGTCAGGCAAAGTGCAATTAGAGATGAGAGAATCACTGTTTTCTAATGGTTCTGCCAAATTCCATCATTAAGCCACACCAGTGCTTTTGGGAGGCAGGTTTTTCAGTGACAAGCTAGGTAAGCTGGGTACTTTTTAATCTTTCTAAAAGTTTTACTTGAGTGAAGAGAAAGTGAAACTTTACATTTGATACCTGCGTTTGGGATGTTGAAATGCTGAAGGACATGGAACTGTTGGAGAGGGTCCAGAGGAGGCCACCAAGATGCTCAGAGGGCTGCAGCAGCTCTGCTGTGAGGACAGGCTACCAGAGGCAGGGCAGATTAACTCAAGTGCATCCAAGAAACAGGATTTATCAGCTCAGTCACACGAAACACAGCCATGTTGTTCCAGCTGCTCTACCAGCTGGAGCAGCTCTCCTATGAGGACAGGCTATGAGAGTTGGGGCTTTTCAACCTGGAGAAGAGAAGGCTTCCAGGACACCTTGTAGTAACCTTCCAGGATCTGAGGGTAGCTACAAGAAGTCTGGGGAGGGACTATTGACAAGGTCTGGGAATGCCAGGACAAAGGGCAATGGGTTTGAACTGGCAGAGGGGAGATTGAAAGTGGATGTTAGGAGGAAGTTGTTTGCAGTGAGGGTGGTGAGACACTGGCACAGGTTGCCCAGAGAGGTTGTGGCTGCTCCCTCCCTGGAGGTGTTCAAGGCCAGGTTGGAGGAGGCCTTGAGTGACCTGTGCTAGTGGGAGGTGTCCCTGCCTATGGCAGGGGGTTGGAACTGGATGATCCTTGAGGTCCCTTCCAACCTTACCATTCTGTGATTCTATAAATATGCTCTGGTTTGTAATTTCTAATTGTTTAGCCAATGAAACTCTCATCAGGTTTTTCTCACTCTCATCCCACTAATTTGAGTGGAGCTGCCAAGTGATCAGATTTGCCACTTGTAGTTCAGGAAAAGCAGTGGTTTGCTCTTACATTAGCACTAGCTGATGTTTCAAAGGATGGTCTCAACAGAAGAGTTCCATGGGTTTATGGATCTTTGGGATGCCACAGCAGAGGGATGCTCTGCTTTGTATATTTTGCTGACATTTTGCTTGATTACAGGTGGACACCTTTGCTGTTGAAGCTGTGCACCTTGGACATTTGGGCAAGGTTGTTATAGGACACAATGGTCTTGGATCAGGTCAGAAATCTCTCTGTACACTGACTGAGTGCTGCTCCCAAGGTTTGCAGCCTGTGCTTTGAAATACAACCTGCATTTCTGTAACTGACTGTGTGGAAACCTGTTAGAAGTGAAAGACAAAGGCTTCTAATGAAACTGCTCAAGTGACACAGTTACCTTCTTGTATCAGCACAAGTTCCAGATATTTTGTCTTTGCTCTCACTATGCTCTCAACTGCCATGATAAGGTCACCATCTGCTACTCTTCTGTCACATTTGAGCAATCCTCGTGGAAAGAAGCTGCAGAGGGGGAGTGTCTGTGTGATTAGACATTGACTATGGCTTGTGCAGTCCCTGTCACAGATAAAATGGGCTATTATAATTTCAAGTTGATTAGCATTATCAGTTACATTGTGAAGATGCAGTTGGAGACTTTGGCTGCACTATCCTGTCATTAGGCACCCAATTAAGGGTGAAACTCAATTTGCTTGCAGTCACCAGACCTCTTTTTGAAAATTCTGCAGCCCTAATACTGTAAAACATGGCAATGTATTTGGAGCCATGGTAAGCTGCTGTCTAATCTTGATGATGTTTTGATTGGGAATAAATGAGTCTCACGCAATGATTGTGTTGAATGAGGGGAAGGGGAATATGCAGCAGCTTGCAGAGCCATGAGCAAGCCCTACAGTACCTAGAGCAGCAGGTACTGTCTTCTCTCTCACCAGGGCAGCTGTGACTCCAGCTCCTGCAAGTGGAGCTGCAGGTTGTGCAGCTGCAGTAGAGAAAGACAAGCTTCATTAAATATGTCTCTCATTAACGGTTCTGTTTGTTTGCTTTGGTTTATTCTAAGGAAATGGCTGGTTCCTGGATAAAGTTGTGATCAAGGATCCTGTAACCAATTTGGATTATACTTTTCTTTGTCACAGGTGGGTGATGCTTCATTTGGGTTAGATTAAAAAAAGAAATAAATGAGTAAATTTGTAATTTCTTGGCAGTTTTTCTTCTGAAATATCCTGGCAAGGGAAATAGGACCAGTGAGCTGAAATCATCTTCAATCTCTTTGCAGCTCCCTGCGTTGCACTTTCCCCAAATGTCTGGTTCATCTGAGCTAATGAAAAAAGCAATAAAAAGTTCTGCCTGGAAACTCTCCGTTCTTGCATTTGAACTATTCAGGATGTGCTTTTTTGACGCATTCCTCATATCCATATCTGGTGCCAGTAGGTCTATTCTCCCACACCATGCAATGCAAGGCTTTTCAGAAGAGCAGGTTGCTGTCTCTCTAGCAGGCTCTACTGAAGTTAGTATGGAGATTGACTCTGGGGTTCAGTGACCTCTGGATCAGACTATGACTATCACAGATGCAGCTACCTGACCACATCTCTCTTCCTCATTTGCCTTGCAGCCTGTCACTGAGCTGCAACCTAATTTGAAGCAACCCTAACTTCCCTGCCTTTCCCCCTGCAGAGGCTACTGCTCTGAATCTTCTGTTCTCTGGCTCGTTTCTAATTTTATCTACACCTGGTTAATTCTAAACACCTTACAGAAAAAAAAATTATAATTGATAAAGATCAGTGCAAATATTAGGAATGGTAGAGTCCAGTCACGTATGAATCGAGCTGCAGCTTGCCAGTGGCACCTCAATTCTATTTCCTCCTCTCAGTTCTCTGAGTGAATAAATAACTGCCTGAGACAGCTGGGAGTGAGTGATGTGCACACTGAAACTGATTTATGTGTGAGTAAGGGCTTTCTGCCTATCAGATACAGCACCTCTTCTTTGCCTGACCTAATTTTGAGTCTGTATTCTACATGAGATGAACTGCTATGAGGAGATCTATAATGCTAGCTTCATACATAATTTAGGGAGAGTTCAGATCCATTTCAGGCAGAAAAATAGAGGGTATGTGCTAGTTATTGTTAGATCCCAACACCAAGCTTGCTGCTCTTGCCCCCACAGTGTGTGAATCCTTTTGACTCAAATGGAGTTAGACTTAACTTATGTAAGGAGATGTGAAGCAGCTACAATGGCATTGTAAAAGTATGGTTCAGACCAGGTAAAATTGTTGCCTTGTGTTGGATTTGTCTCCCTGTATAGGGATTTTCAGGGCATGGAACAATTTGCATCCTGCTGTAGCCTTCTCAAAGGCTGGAAGAGCAAACGTTAGGAACACTGCACCTTTTGGTATTGATCTGGGATCAATGTGAAGTCTCTGTTTTGTAATGATTGGTTTAGGCTCTTGTACCTCATTCCAGGAAAGAATTTATTTATAAGTTCCATCAACAACCAACACACAGAATTTTGGTCCAAATCAATCTCTTTTGACTAAAGCTGGATTTTTGTGTTGCTGTTTGTCAGCCTCGAGACTCAAATAGAACAGGAAACAGCAGCATGCAAGTGTCATTTTTTTGGTACTGTGGGAGCTGGCAGGCAAGGTTGCTCTACTGAAGTGGGCTCTGATTTTCAGGTGGTTGGACCAGGGGCAGGATGATGGCAATATTGCCAGAGAACTGACTGTGACAGATGCCAGCACATTTCCAGGAAGTAAGTGAAAATTCCTGGGGAGGAGAACCCTGCCTCACCACAACTGTGACAAATGGAATGAGGCTGCTCTGTAAATTAATGACATGGTTTTTATCTGTACAGGACAAGAGCTGGAACTCAAGAGGAGGGAAGCTGTAAGAATGTACTTTTTTAATTTAAACCATTCAAATGATGCTTTGAGTGAAACCAGGTCAATTGTTCTCATGTCTGTCTAATTCCTGTGCCTCGTTTCCTCCTGTCTTTTCTGCTTGCTTACAAAACCAGTGGGCTGCTGAAAAATGGAAATTTCAGGAAGGCAACACACTTCAGTTTTACAACAAGCTGACCAGTGGCTTCCTTTGCCTCAGTCCAGATGGCAGAGTTGATGCTCTCGGTGACAAGAAAAATAAATTTGGTAAAGTATTTTTCATGTGGGTGTATGAATGAAAGAGGCAAGAAAGGAGGACTTTAGAGTTCACTGTAAGCTCAAGCAATGACTCTTCTAATGAACAGAAACTGAGAATTATAATTTCCTTACTTCAAAGATTTGCTTGTGTTGATGGCTATAAGAAGTAAAAAATTACATGCTCAGTTGACATACAGAGCATACAAGAGTCTCCTATGATTTCTTGTCTCTGGCTTTCCCATACTGAATAGAAATTTTGTGTCACTTGCAGTTTAGTGCTGCTATGGAACTGCCATTTATATGAAAGTCATTTTGTTCCATCTTTGTCATTGATTTTAGTGGCATTCTTCTAGCTCCTCCTTTGTCAGCTTTCATCCCCATTGTGTTACTAATGCTTAGCTGGTCTATGTTAGGCACTTAGATTTTCTTTGTCTTTGTAGTGATGGAGCTGCTCAGTCTTTCTGACATATTCCCAGGGACTTTTTACACACATGGTCTTTGATCACATTGGGTGATTCTG
>VWYK01080439.1:5830-16791 GCA_013399775.1 Semnornis frantzii | reverse complement strand
CTACCACTAAACCATGCCCCTAAGCGCCACATCCACACATCTACCACTAATCCATGTCCCTGAGCACCACATCCACACATCTACCAAATGCCACTGCTGTAGCTTTCATCAGTGTTTTGTAGCTGTCAGAGGCAAGTGTTTGGCAAATTGGCCAGATTAAAAATGTTAGAAGCCCTGAGCAAGATTTGCTTTACAAACTCTAAAATCGATGAGGTGAAAATGAATTCTCATTTTCCTACCTGAGAGCTTTATGCTCCCTAAATGATCTGCTCTTTACCATTTAAATTCATTGCTATAGCCCAGTTTAAGATGCTGAAACCCTCAGCTTCTTTTTATAGATTTTCTTGGTGTTGTTTTTTGGGGGGTTTTGGTGTTTTGGTTTTTTTAGAATCTGATCAAAGAAAATTTGTTCCTTATTAGCTCTCAGGGTTTTTCTTCTCAAGGCAGTGAAGCAGACAAGTCCCTAGGTGCCCTTTCCTGAAGAAGTGAGGGAATTCATTGATCAGAGAGGTCAAAGTGTTGAGTTAAACACTTGATTAATTCTTTTCCCTTGGAAATGATAAATAATCAATTGCAACGAAATGCAAATATGAATGAAGACACTCTCTTACTCCTAACATTCTCTTCATTTATCTCTAAGGTCTTTTTGATGTAAATGTCAAAGGGACAAAGACATATGTACTCAGCAGTCATCAGATGCCAGCTCTTGCTCTTGCTCTTGTCAATGGCCATGCAATTGGCAAGGTAGGAAATGCTGTAACTTGCTTCTGCTTCCGAATTGCACTCCATTGTCTTACTAATGCTGTTTCTACTCTGTCTAATAATTGTCCTTCCAGGCAGATAAAGAACTGAGAATTGCAGAACTGAGCCCAGAAAACTGCCAGTGAAAAGGCAAATGTAGATGCAAGGCTTGGGTTTTTTTCTCACAGTTTACTTTTTGCTAGAATTTTTTAATAGGCTGAATGATTTGCCATAGGAATACCAGGCCATTCCAAATAGTAATTTTTATTGTTTTACCACGTGTTGACAAGCCACCTGGAATGCTCTCATGTCTTAATGACATGCCAGAGGGATGGGATGCCTTCCAGGGGCATCTGGACAAACTCAAGAACTGAATCTATGTGAATCTCATGAGGTTTAATAAGGCCAACTGCAAGGGCCTGCAACTGGGTTGGGGCAGCTCCCTATTTCAGGCTGGGAGATGCAGGCATTGGGAGCAGCCAGTTCAAACATCTTTTGCCACATCTGTAGGCTGTGATTTGAAGTTTTTGACTGAGGTACTCCGATATCTTTCATGGTTTCCTCAAATCTGTGTCATTTTGTGATGAACTTTGAAATTCCAGAGGCCACAATTTTACCTGTTTGAGAGAGTCCAGCACAGAGCCACAAAAATTACTAAGGAAATCGAACATCTTCCTTATGAGGAGAGCCTGAGGGAGCTGGAGCTGTGCTGTCTGGAGAGGAGGAGACTAGGGAGTGACCTTATTCATGTTTATAAATAAGGAGTGAGTGCCAGGAGGCTGGAGCCAGGCTCTGCTGGGTGATGCCCAGTGACAGGACAAAGGGGAATGGGTGGAAGCTGAGGCATAGGAAGTTCCATGTGAGCCTGAGGAAGAATTTTTTCCCTGTGAGAGTGACAGAGCCCTCGAACAGGCTGCCCAGGGAGGTTGTGCAGCCTCCCTCTCTGGAGATATTCAAGAACCACCTGGATGCATTCCTGTGTGATCTGTTCTAGGTGATGGTGCTCTGGCAGGGGGGACTGGACCAGCTGAGCTTTCCAGGTCCCTTCCAGCCCCTGACATTCTGTGATTCTAGAACTTTAGTATCAAACTGGCAAATGCAGAAACTTTGAACAACAGAGAAACTATTGTGGCTCTCTCTGTTCCATATTTTGCCACAGCTACTAGCTCATGTAAGTTATTATTCCTGCTTTGTTAGAGCAAAGACAAGGCTTGCTGTGAGCTCCATCTTCACCTTCAACCAAATGGTTGTGCCATTCTTGAGTCTGCCAGGAACCCAGGTCACACTGTTACATTTGATCTTCAAGGCCAAGTACCTGATGAAACAACAGGATATGCTGGACTGTCCAAAGAATTTGTTGTACATGTCAAGGTAAGGGGGGCAGAGGGATGCTAAGAAGACTTCCAAAGTTTCCTTTTCCTGTTATAAAGTATATGGTATCAAATCAAATGTCAGAGAATTGCAACCTGTTGTGGGGTGTCCTTCTCTGGAGATACTCAAACCTGCCTGAGTGCAGTTTTGAGAAACCTACTCTAGGTGAACCTGCTTTAGCAAGGATTTCAGGCTAGATGATCTCTCTATGTTCCTCGATTCTAAAAGGGTGATTCTGTTCCACCAGGTGGAGCTAAGTCACAGCTTAAAAGGTAGGCAGCGGTTGGAGAGCTTTCCTTTCTCTCCTGGAGGGAGCGATGCCAGTGCTGCGGCTGGTGTATGCAAAGAGCAGGGGCTGCTACACAGCAAGGAGGCATCTTTCAGTTAACCTTTGGAAAGCAGGAAGCTTAGTGCATGCAGGAAAAGCAGCAAAGGAGTTACTTAATCTGAAAAGAGAACAAGTTCATATCATAGAGTGGTTTGGGTTGGAAGAGACCTTAAAGATCATCCAGTTCCAACCCCCATGCCCTGGGCAAGGACACCTTCCACTGGGCTTATGCTCTGGGTGTTCTGCTGTACTGCTGTACAGGGAAACTGTGGAGTAGGGAAGGATTTCCACTATCCAGGTCAGTGTCTGTGCAGCAAGAAGCAAGTATTCAGAGGCTGGAGGTACGTTGGAGTTCCTTGGGGCTCACATTGGAGTTCCTTGGGGCTCACATTGGAGTTCCTTGGGCCTCGCGTTGGAGTTCCTTGGGCCTCGCGTTGGAGTTCCTTGGGCCTCAACGTTGGAGTTCCTTGGGCCTCAACGTTGGAGTTCCTTGGGCCTCAACGTTGGAGTTCCTTGGGCCTCAACGTTGGAGTTCCTTGGGCCTCAACGTTGGAGTTCCTTGGGCCTCAACGTTGGAGTTCCTTGGGCCTCAACGTTGGAGTTCCTTGGGCCTCAACGTTGGAGTTCCTTGGGCCTCAACGTTGGAGTTCCTTGGGCCTCAACGTTGGAGTTCCTTGGGCCTCAACGTTGGAGTTCCTTGGGCCTCAACGTTGGAGTTCCTTGGGCCTCAACGTTGGAGTTCCTTGGGCCTCAACGTTGGAGTTCCTTGGGCCTCAACGTTGGAGTTCCTTGGGCCTCAACGTTGGAGTTCCTTGGGCCTCAACGTTGGAGTTCCTTGGGCCTCAACGTTGGAGTTCCTTGGGCCTCAACGTTGGAGTTCCTTGGGCCTCAACGTTGGAGTTCCTTGGGCCTCAACGTTGGAGTTCCTTGGGGCTCACATTCGATACAGGGAAGTGCATTAAGTGCTTGAGCTAAATCAGTATGAACAGCATAAATGTCAAAGTTTAGTGTGGATAAAAGCTGTGCTATTCACAAATGGTTTCTTGTCTATGATCTGAAGGGCGTCTTTCACCACGGTGCCATCATTCTGCTCAACACAAACTTCTGCCAGGCTCTGTCCCTTAGACCTGATGGGAGCTGCAGTGGAGCAGGTCAGCAGCAGCAGGAGTCATACTGGAAGGTGCATAAAATCAGCTCTGGAGTTTGCATGTTTGAAAGTGTGAGGAAGCCAAGGATGTATCTGAAGATCAAAGATGATCAGTGTGATGGAACAGTAAGCACTTCTTGTTTTGTATTTCCCTCTGTTGAGAGTTTGAGTACATGGTCAGTGGTAGCAGAGATTTTTTTTTTTTTCACTTACTTAGGTTAAAACACTCTGAGCATTTCCCAGATCTGGACCTTCATTTATCCAAGGAAAGACAGACAAACACAGCAAGAGAAGCTGTCATGTCTATTTGACACTTGATTGTAAAGATCTGATTATATTTTCAAGCCATTGTAAATGTGGATAGGGTTAAAATGTGTTGCTAGACAGCTGATGACTCTGTCAAGATTCTGTGGCGTTAACCTGATTTTTACTGAACAACCACAGTTAGAGTGGTGTGACTTTGGGAGATGTTGAAGTGATGTTGACATCCTAGGGCTTGCAAATGATTCAGTTCTGCCTGAGATGAAGGACCTGATTGATTGATTTTCTTCATCAGGCGACCACATGGAGTTGATTCTTTAAATACATCACCAATAGCCTGTATAGTCAGTCAGAAACTAGCCTTGGGGAGTGGCTGAAATACTCTGATGTTTGGATCTATAGTGTTTTCCATCTGCTAGGAGTGAAACTATTGTAAATTTACATTTGGGAGCAAAAATGAGAGCAAGACATCAGTATTTGCTCATTAAACTCTGTGTTTACTAATCTCGTGTCTGTTTACTGATATGAACTGATATAATTGCTTCCAATGTGGCAGAGCACAAACATATTGAGGGGTTTAAAGTGGTATTGAGTCTAAATTGAAGATAAAGCCCACTAATGAATAATTAAGATGTAAGCTGACTAAGTGGAGAAATTCCATTCAATATATCCTAGCCTTTGCCTAAATCCTAGCAAATTGGAATGCCTTCTTATGCAGTTTTTCACTCATTCAAATTTCTGTTCTCAAAGGAATAAGCAAGTCCAAGGTATGTGTGTGTGTGTGTGCATTAATCTAAGAGATTGTGAAGAAGCTAAACTGAAATATTATTAGATGTTAGCAATATTTAAGTCTTGAGAATCATAGAATGGTAAGGTTGGAAGGGACCTCAAGGATCATCCAGTTCCAACCCCTGTCATAGGCAGGGACACCTTCCACTAGCACAGGTCACTCAAGGCCTCCTCCAACCTAGCCTTGAACACCTCCAGGGAGGGAGCAGCCACAATCTCCCTGGGCAATCTGTGCCAGTGTCTCACCACCCTCACTGCAAACAACTTCCTCCTAACAACCAGTCTAACTCTCCCCTCTGCCACTTCAAACCCATTGCCCCTTGTCCTGCCATTGCAAGCCCTTGTCGATAGTCTCTCCTCAACCTTCCTTTAGCCCTCTTCAGATCCTGGAAGGCTACTCTAAGGTCTCCTTCTCTTCTCCAGGCCGCAGACCCCCAACTCTCTCAACCTGTCCTCACAGCAGAGCTGCTGCAGCCCTCTGAGCACCTTCGTGGCAATGTTGGAAACATCCAACTTGCTTAGATACAGCAATTCAATTGTTGAATTCACTCCTGCTGAACTGATTCCTGGTTTTGCATTTCCTAGGGCACAGGTGACGAACACTGTCACTTTAAAATCAAGAAGGATCTGGAAAGTGGATCTGTAAGCCTAGAATCAGTGAGATATAAAGGGATCTATGTTGGTCTCCTGCCTGATGGCCAGACTAAGCCAGTCATTAATACTGGAGAAAGAAACATATTTTTCTACCCACAGGTCATCAAATGTAAGTAAATTCTTAATATTCTACAGTTTTCTTCAGTGATTAGTGTTGCTGAATGACAAACTCAAACTAAACTGACACCATTTCTTTGGCTGTGTTTCAGGAATTTTAAAGGTGAAAAGTTCTTTGTGCTCACATTTCTTTTGTTTCTTGTTAATTTTTCTTCATTTCTTTCTCTTTTTACAAAACAATGCAGAAGTTTTGTTTGTTTGTTTGTTTTTCTGAACAATTAAAGTTTTGAAAGCAAACTCAGTACAGGTGGCAAGTAAGAGATGAAGCTGACTTCCTGGATCTATTCACCATCCTGGATGCAGGTTCTGGAAGCCTGCAAGATGCTTTGCTGTCAGCTATGCCAGAGTCTTTCTTGATTTTGTAGGGATAGTAGCAGACCTTCGAGAGGGCCTGCTTGGCAATGCTCAGTTTCTGTTTTAGTGATGTGAAATCTATTGCACTTCCCATGCTATTGGTGCTGTGTTTCTTCTGACCCATGGGAAGATCTGGGGGCTATTGCAGTCAGAAAGCTCCCTCACTGTGGAGCTGACCTCTTCCAGTTGATGAGCCAGGACTCAGAAATTAGCTCTCAGCACACTCTGGATCACCATCACTGGGCTGTATGCTTGTCTCTTGTCAGGAGAATGAAGTTTTTAATTTGCTGAACAACTGGTAACCAAATGTAGCTATCTGTCTTGGATTGTAACTGCAGGGAACAGTGACACTGCACTAATACTCTTCTCTGGTGGGTACAGCCACAGAGATTAAAAAGAAATGGTACTTGTCATGAAAATACTGAGCAGACCATCAGGCTAGAATTGAGAAATTGGTCAGATTTTTGCCAAAGCACAAACAGAACAGAGCCATCTTGAATGCTTTGTCCAGCAAAGGGGAAGAATCAAAGCATACCACCAGTGCTATGTATGTCACCACCACGACATGGAGGAGCACTGTGAGAGTCACTGTAACTGCATCCCTGACTTTCAGCCCCTTCTTGACATGAGTATTTCAGTCACCGTGTCCTTGTAGACCTGAGGAAAGGATTTTCTTTTGTTACTGTTTGGGAGAGCAGAGTGTTTCAATGGAAATTCTCAACAGAGCAGGGCTTAGTGCTGCCTTGAAAATAAAACCTAAATGTGACTTTATTACAGGCTTGAGTTCTCCCAAATCCTTGTTACTCAGTAAAAGGAAGATAAAAGGGGCTCATATTTTTTTATGAAAGCAACCAAGATTGTCTGTTTGGCACTTCATATTATCCAAATGGCCTCTAGAAGCTTTCATTTCAGCAGTCCCACTCTCAAGAAAGGAAACATCAGGGGGGGGTGGGGGAGCTTGTCTTAAGAAAAAAACCCAACATTTTAACAAGTCACTTTATTCATACATCAATGTAAAATTGTTACTTAGGTTTTCAAAGCAGTAAATGGACTTAGATTGGTATGGCAGAATTTCTCCACTTCTTGTGGCACTCTGCTAACAATAAGAGCTGACAATAGCTGGTGGCTGTGCAGTACGTGGAGAAAAGATTTGAGTGTCCACTGAGCTGTGAGATCTGTTATTAGTGTTTGTCACTGAACATATGGGAAACTTTTGAGCAAGAGAAAGAAAATGCTTTGTGCCTAGTGACAGAATTTACATTTCATTGTTTCAGTTGGCCGGGAAGAGCCTATGGGAACATCTGCAGCACCCAGCCAAGAGAAGAAAGGCTTCAGAGAATCTCAGCTTCAAGAAGCAAAAGCCCAGAAGCCAATATCTGAAAGTGGCTCAATATTCCCACCCTCAAGTAAGCAACATTTCACAGACTAAGCTCCAGTGCTGTGTTTAGGCAGGTAGGGATAGAAAAAACAACATTCTGGTCATGCTTCTGCAGTGACAGTCTACCAGATGGGTTTTACTGGAAGGAAGAACCCTTTGCTTCTTTAGCTACAGTTGTTGCAGTAAAGGTGGAGACAAGGATTTCACCAACTCAAAAACTGCACAGGAATCATCAGCATCTCAGTGATGAAAGAAGGTGTGACAAAGCAACTAAACAAAACAGCTCATGATACATCTCTTAAGGAGAGGAGGTGATCATATTTGCTACCTGCCTCTTTTATTTCCATGTATTTAGGATGCTGTCTGCACAGCCTGAATTGTGTCACATCACTTTGAAAAGCAGATGGAATAAACAGAAGCTACTGAACTCCACACACACACACACACTAATATGGAAAAGCAGGTTACCTTGGGTCAGATGTAAAGACAAAGTTATATTAGAATTTCCACTGTGGGAGATAGATTTACTTGTCTGGAGGCAACCTCAAAGGCATTTATGTAGCAAATAATTCATGGGGGTTTCTGGTTTGGTTTTGAGCTTGATCTTCAGGCCACTCTTATGTCTGGCAATGTGAACAAGACATCAGATATTATGTACTTGTTCACAGGGTGTAATGTGAGGTATCAGGAAGGACTTAGAGGAAATTCAGTTTAATCAAAGTATTCTGGTTAATAGCAACCCACTCTTATGCTTTGAATTTAATTACTGTTAATAGTTTTCTGGCAGTGTTGGTTCCATTCTTAGCTTAAAACACTCTACATTTCCAATCTATCAGACTTCAAGTTGCATCACAGTGTCACAAAGCCTTCCCAAAATGTAGAGGGCTGTCAGAATCTGGTGGGATATGCTCCATTTGAAACCTGGACAGTCAGTTACCAGTGGTGTGCCTCAGGGATCAGTGCTGGGCACAGTCCTGTTCAGTGTCTTTATTGATGATCTGCACCAGGGGATTGAGCCCAGCATCAGTAAGTCTGCAGATGACACCAAGTTAGGAGCAGGTGTGGATCTGTTGGAGGGCAGGAGGGCTCTGCAGAGGGACCTGGACAGGCTGGATGGGTGGGCAGAGGCCAATGGGATGAGATTGAACAAGGCTAAGTGCAGGGTTCTACACTTTGGCCACAACAACCCCAAGCAGTGCTGCAGGCTGGGGACAGAGTGGCTGGAGAGCAGCCAGGCAGAAGGGGACCTGGGGATGCTGGTGGAGAGGAACTGAAGATGAGGCAGCAGTGTGCCCAGGTGGGCAGCAGAGCCAATGGCATCCTGGCCTGGCTCAGGAGCAGTGTGGCCAGCAGGAGCAGGGAGGTTCTTGTGTCCCTGTGCTCAGCGCTGCTCAGGCCACACCTCGAGTGCTGTGTCCAGTTCTGGGCCCCTCCATTCAGGAGAGTTGTTGAGGTGCTGGAAAGTGCCCAAGAGAAGGGCAGCAAGGCTGGGGAGGGGCCTGGAGCACAACCCTGGGAGGAGAGGCTGAGGGAGCTGGGGGTGTGCAGCCTACAGAAGAGGAGGCTCAGGGCAGACCTCATTGCTCTCTGCAGCTACCTGAAGGGAGGTTGTAGCCAACTGGAGTTGGGCTCTTCTCCCAGGCAACCAGCAACAGAAGGAGGGCACACAGCCTCAAGTTGTGCCAGGGGAGGTCCAGGCTGGATGTTAGGAGGAAGTTGTTGGCAGAGAGAGTGATTGGCATTGGAATGGGCTGCCCAGGGAGGTGGTGGAGTGCCCATTCCCAGAGGTGTTGAAGCAAAGCCTGGATGGGGCACTTAGTGCCATGGTCTGGTTGGTTGGCTGGGGCTGGGTGCTGGGTTGGGCTGGGTGAGCTTGGAGGTCTCTTCCAGCCTGGTTGCTTCTGTGATTCTATGAATAAGGAAACCATCAAATCTGTTTTCAAAGAAGCTGGATGTTTTTAGGGTTGGGTATAAAGGATCCTTTTATAGAACCAATATCTGCCATGAAATTGGCTACACAGAGTCTATAGTACTTTGTAAGATATATTTCTGACATCCATAAGTGTGGACTCTGCTTATGCAAAATGAAGAGAGGTATGAAAGTTACTCTGCCCTTCAAAGAAAATGCTCATTTTCAGTAACAGGTTTTCACACAGTGTTTTAAAGGCAACTTATTTTTGATGTGCAGAGGTGAGTTTTAATTTTAGGCTGATATTTATTAAATACTCATTTGCTTGTTCAGTTAAAATTTCAGCTAAAAAACAAAAGGGTGGTGTTTGTCTTGAGTATAAAACACAACAGTGTGCTGAGCATCCAAACTCAGGGAGGCTTAACCCTTCGGCTGACCAGGCCATCTTTTCTCATGTCTGTCTGCTCTGCTAACAATAAGAGCTGATTGTTGTTTTTTTTTTTTTTACAAATGATAATTGATTTAGGATTATTCAAATTGAAAACTGTGCTGCAGCAGTTGGACTTTTCCTGCTGCAGTGTGGCCTCTCTGTTCCTCAAACAACTTCTTTCACTGTACAAGGGTAACGACAGGTTCCAGCTTCTGATCACCATCTGACAGAATGGAGTGTCAGAGACAAGTCAGCTAGAATGTGTGCAAGACACCATTATAGATGCAAGAACAATCAAAGGTGATGTCCAGAAATGAAGGGAAAGAATATATATTTAGAGGACCATAAAGTCTAGGGATAAAAGAGATGAAGCAGAAGACACTTAGAACTTGTTTGGTTTGTCTTTTGTTTAGGCTGTGGGTTTGAGGTTTGTTGTTTTCCTTATTTTTTACCTCTGGAGTGAAAGCAGTTTAACAAGTGAAGAGAGAAATTTCATCCTAGACAACCCAGTGCAGTACTTTAATCAAACAAAAAAAGCAAAGGTCTCTGATAATAAGCTATGCAGTTCAGCAGGAGCATGCCTGGTGCTGCACTGGGAGCTCTTCAGCAAATCTCTCTCAGTGGCTATTTATGAATTCTGCAAACCTGTAAGTGAATTCCATTATGTGTTTGGAGCCTCTGGCCTCCAAAAGCTTGGTTCATAGAAAGCTGCTTAATGGAGGAAGAATGAGCTGGGGGATACAAAAGAAAATTAATCTGCAGCACAGATTATATTCATTATGGTTAGCATATTAAAACATCTCTTTGCAGTGTCATGAAAAGGCCTCATGAAGAGCAGTTTGGCAGCCCCCACAGGACACAGTGCAGAGTGTGTTGGTTCATCTTTTTGAATTTAGGGTTTATATCTGCCTCTTGAATCAGAACTGATTATAAAGTCTTGAGGGCAAGGACTGCCTCTTTTGGAGAGGACTTGGTGGAGAGGCTCTCCTTATTGAAAAGTGATGTTCTGATGTCTGGAAACTCCGCTTTGATTAGAATACTCAAAATTCAATTCCTTCACCCCTCAAACAGGCTTTTTTATCCATGTCTCATATGCAGAAGTGCCATTTGGCTTCTTTGTATGTATATGTGTATCTACATATGTAATACAGATTTGTATGTATGTGTGTGTGTGTGTATAGATATAGAGAATCATAAAACCATCCAGACCAACCTAGCACCCAGCCCTGGCCAAGCAACCAGACCATGGCACTAAGTGCCCCATCCAGGCTTTGTTTCAACCCCTCCAGGGATGGCGACTCCACCACCTCCCTGGGCAGCCCATTCCAGTAGGGAATGACTCTCTCAGTGAAGAACTTTCTTCTCACCTCGAGCCTAAACTTCCCCTGGCACAGCTTGAGACTGTGCCCTCTTGTTCTCCCAGGCACCCAGCAACAGAACAAAGGGACACAGTCTCAAGTTGTGCCAGGGGAAGTTTAGGCT
>VWYK01080437.1:0-14794 GCA_013399775.1 Semnornis frantzii | reverse complement strand
AGGTGGTGGAGCCACCATCACTGGAGAGGGATTGAAGAAATGTGCAGACATGGCTCTTTGGGATGTGGTTTAATGGGTGTGGTGGTGGTGGGCTGGCAGTTGGACTTGATCCTACAGGTCTCTTCCAACCTTTCATGATTCTATGACCTTACAAGATGAGTCATGGATACTCTCCTTTGGTAAGGCCTGCTACCAACCACCAGTTGGGCTTGAACATGCTAAGAACATGGCAATTCCTTGGATAAACTGCTTACCTGTCTTCAGTGAAGGAGGGATGGTCTGGAGAAGATCACTCATTTAAATCTTCTCTCTGCAAACTTCAGTGGATCCTGAACTGTCTGTGAAATGGCTTTAGTAGGCCTTGATTGGTCTCCTTGGCTCCTAGTTGGTTGGGGCAGTCCTCTGCTGCATGTCATTCTGTGCCAGGTGTTCACTGGGCACTGTGAAGTCAGCTCTTACCAGTGGTGCTTGCGATGCTAAGCCCTCCTTCCGCAAGCTCTGGACCTAGGCCTGTGCTAGCTGCACCCATGTCAGCACAGGTGTGCTGGTTTGAGCTAATTGGAATATTTTCATAGAGAAAATTATACTACAGGCTGTGAAGGTAAACAATGGTGATGTCTACTTCACTCGTAGGCTTGCTGAGATGTTTAGGAATAAGGAACCCAAAACACAGAAGATAAGAGAGTGTCTTGAGGGGGCAGTCTGTGTGTCATGGGGCACAGTTCCTTGGGCTCTCTAGCAGCTCTGGTTTCTCCTCTGCTGAATACCTCCACCAACCTCTTTTCTCCTAATCCCCCTCAGGTGATTCTCCAAAACCTTGGGGTAAGGTGTAGGGATGGGGAGAAGGTGGAAGGGTGGTTGGGAGCCCCTCCTGGGGTCTCTGATTTCTGGGAGGGGAGTTGTGTGTCTGTATTACCTTTCCCTTGTATATTTCTGTAACTATTCCTGTCTATAGTGTATATCTCTGCTTGTACATTGTGCTGAGCTGTAAATAGAGCTTCATCTCTTAACTTCCAGCTGGCTGAGATCTAGTCTGGGTCATTTTACAAGTGTGGGGGGTGGGGAAGTCCCAAACCATCACAACAGGGCCCCTTTGCATCAGGATATTAGCTCAGATTTTACTTTTTATTTGGGGATTTAAAGATCAGTTTGGCAGTGTTTGTTTTTTTTTCCCCTCCAAATCTTAAGGCCACCTCCACAGAAACAGGGACTCAAATCCCAGTGGGTGACAACTGTAGCACCACCAGCTTGAGAAGGGAGGCCTCTCAGTATAATATAGAATCATATCTTTAATGGCTGCAGATCTGAAGGGGAAAGTGTTCCTCGTGCCTGGCTGCTGTGAGCTCAGCTGATGCAGACTAGGTCTCCCCAGACTGGAATGCTACCAGCATTGGCCTCTGACAAAGCTGCGTGCTACAACTTGTGGCCAGCTCTGTTGCAGCCCTCCACGACTCTACCTATTGACTTCTGGCATTTGTGCTGATCAGGCTTGGTTTCCACCTGAGCCAGCACCTTGAAATACAAGTAGGGACTATTCACAGAACCCCAGAATAGTAGAGGGGTGGGAAGTGACCTCTGGAGATCCAGTCCAACCCCACTGGTACACCAGAGTCACCCCAGAGCAGGCTGTCCAGGATCACAATGTCCAGACTGGCAGAGGGGAGATTTAAACTGGATGTTAGGAAGAACCTCTTGACCTTGGAGTGGCCTTTCATTATCTGAAGGGGGCCTACAGGAGGGCTGGGGAGGGCCTATTGACAAGGTCTTGTAATGACAGGACAAGGGGCAATGGGTTTGAACTGGCAGGGGGGAGATTGAAACTGGATGCTAGGAAGAAGTTGTTTGCAGTGAGGGTGGTGAGACACTNGCAGTGAGGGTGGTGAGACACTGACACAGGTTGCCCAGGGAGGCTGTGAACACCTCTCTGGAGGTGTTCAAGGCCAGGTTGGAGGAGGCCTTGAGTGACCTGTACTAGTGGAAGGTGTCCTTGCCTGTGGCAGGGGGTTGGAACTGGATGAGTCTTCCAGGTCCCTTCCAACCTAAAACCATTCTGTGGGTTTGGAATCTCTCCAGAGAAGGAGACTCCACAACCTCCCTGGGCAGGCTGGACCAGTGCTCTTGCACCCACAAAGTCAAGAAGTTTTAACACTTTATGTTGAGCTGGAACTTTCTGTGTTCTAGCTTGTGCTCACTTGTCCTGTCACTGGGTACCTCTGCCATGAGACTGGCTCCATCCTCTTGACACCTCTATCTGGAGAGCCCAGGTCATGTTTTGTAAGCTTGTGTGGGTTTGAGAAGCAGCCTGAATCTGGGTCAGCTCCTCGGGATGAGCAGAGGTTGCCCACGTTCAGTGGAACTTTGTGCAGCTGCTCTGACACTAAGAAGCTATTTTAGGAAGCCAGAAGCTTAAGTTTGCCCATTGCTTAGTGGCTGGCCTTACAAATAGTGCTTTAAGCTAAGCAGTGCATGAAGCAGCTGAGGAAGCTTCCAGTGAGCTAAATCCTGGTGCTGAACTCTCAGCTAAAGCCCAAGCTCCTGTAGGGGTGGGCACAGTGCTGTGTGCCTGGCTGCACTCAGCACCACTCAACAAGCTCCCAGCGGCCTCCCAGTCACATCCTGCCCATCTGAGGATGTTGTGAGGGGAGTGCCACAATCTAAAGGTCTTCTTTAGGTCAAGAATCACAGAATTATTGAGGCTGGAACAGACCTCTGAGATAAATCCAGCAGCCTTTGACCTAACACCGTCACATCGGCCAGACCATGGCACTAAGTGCCACATCCAAGCTTTCCTTAAACACCTCCATGAACAGAGACTCCACCACCTCCCTGGGCAGCCCATTCCAGTGTCTAATTCCCCTATTCCATCAGGAAATGCTTCCTAGCATCCAGTCTAACCCTTCCCTGGCACAGCTTCAGGCCATGCCTTCTCGTCTTGTCACAAGCTGCCTGGCAGGAGAGCCTGTCCCCCACCTTACTGCAACTTCCCTTCAGGTGGCTGTAGAGTGTGATAAGGTCCCCCCTGAGTCTCCTCTCTCTCAGGCTAAACAACCCCAGCTCCCTCAGCCACTCCTCACCAGACTTTTCCCTCCAGTCCCTTCTAATTTCCTTCTAATACTCAGGATTATACTGCTCACAGGACTTTCTGTGCCCATCCTTATTTAACATGATGTAAATCTCTTGACCAATTCCAGCCAAACTTGGCACAGGGGCATATCTTCTCAAACTTTAATTAAAATAGATATCTAGGTTGGGGAGGGGAAAAAGAATTGTGTATCAATGTCTACTTGGAGGAGAGGAGATGATACTTCCATTAGAAATCAATCATTTTTCTACCTATTCTCCCACTCTTCTCTGCCTTCTGCTGAGATCTCATCTGGAATATTGAGGTCTGGGCTCCCCAGGAGGGACAGAGATCTACTGGAGAGAGTCCAAGGGAGGGCTGTGAAGATGCTGAAGGGGTTGGAGCAGTGCCCTGTGAGGAGAGGCTGAGGGTCCTGAGGCTGTTTGGTCTTGGAGGAGAAGGGTGAGAGAACCTAATCAATGTCTATAAATATTTGAGGGCTGAGGGTCAGGAAGGAAGGGACAGGGACAATATCTGCTCACTTGTGCTCTGTGGTAGGAGAAGAATCAATGGATGGAAACTCCAGCACAGGGAGTTCCACCTCAGCATGAGGGAGAACTTCTTTACTGTAAGGGTCCCAGAGCCCTGGCACAGGCTGCCCAGAGAGGTTGTGGAGTCTCCTTCTCTGGAGCCTTTCCAGCCCTGTCTGGATGTGTTCCTGTGACCTGAGCTGCATTCTCTGGTCCTGCTCTGGCAGAGGGGTTGAACTGGATGATCTCTGGAGGTCCCTTCCAACCCTTAAGGCCCTGTAAGGACCCTGTGATTGCCAAGAATGCTAAGAAGCCCCTCAGCAGGTAAGCACAGCTGCTTATCTCCATAGGCAATAGCACTTGAGACACCAAGGACTTGCAGACCTTTGGCTCACCTTTCATATCTGTGCTGTGAGCCCACCTTGGTCTTCTGCTGAGATGGGACACTCAGCAGTGTACCAGAGCAGGAACTGTTGCAAGACTCTACCTGTTTTACAGCCTTTGTCTTGCCCTCTGTCCTGGTTGTCTTCCTGGCAAAGCTGCTCCCTAGTTGTAGTAGATGATTTACAGGATGGGAATGAAGGCTTATACTTTTTTTTTGTGCAAGAGGGAGCAAAAATTGAGGTTTAAGTTAGATACTGGGAAAAATTCCTGCCCCAAAGGGTTGTCAAGCTGCTTGGGAAAGTGGTGCATTCCCCACCCCTGGAGGGATTTGAAAGCTTGGTAGATGTGGTGCTGAGGGATATGGTTTAGTGGTTATCTGGCAGGGCTGGGTTAATGGTTGGACCTGATCATATTCAAGGTCTCTTCTAACCAAAATGATTTGTGTGATGTAGTGTAGTGCTAACACTAAGAGCCTGGAGGAGTCTTCAGGTCCTAGCCTGCCCTGCTCGGAAGGTGAAAGAACTCTTTCCACAGTGCTGCTGTGAGTGGGATGCAGTTAATTGCAGTCCTTAAGCTGTTTGGCAATCTTAATGCTTCCTACAGCTGCATGGATCCTGTAGGATGAGCTCAGATCTTCTGCTCTCTGCTTGCTTCTGCGGTCACTGCTGCTCAGCTTGCAGGTAGAATCACAGAATGGTAAAGTTGGAAGGGACCTCAAGGATCATCCAGTTCCAACCCCCTGCCATAGGCAGGGCCACCTCCCCCTAGAACAGGTCACTCAAGGCCTCATCCAACCTGGCCTTGAACCCCTCCAGGGAGGGAGCAGCCACAAACTCCCTGNNNCTCTCTCAGCCTGTCCTCATAGCAGAGCTGCTGCAGCCCTCTGAGCATCTTGGTGGCCTCCTCTGGACCTACTTCAACAGTTCCATGTCCTTCCTGTGCTGGGGGCTCCAGAACTGCACACAGGACTCCAGGAGGGGTCTGACAAGAGCAGAGTAAAGGGGCAGAATCCCCTCCCTTGCCCTGCTGGCCATGCTTCTCTTGGTGCAGCCTAAGATTGAGGTAGCTGAGTACCCACCCAGATTATCAGAATTATCATAAAATCAATTTGACTGGAAAAAGACTTGAAGTCACCAAGTTCAACCATTGACTCAGCGCTGCCAGATCACTGCTAAACTGTGGTGCTGAGGGACACATCTCCATGGCTTTTCAAACCCTCCAGGAATGGGGTTCCTCCATTGCTCTGGACAGCCTGTTCCAGGGCTTGACAACCCTTTCTGGGAAGAAACTTTTCCCAATGTCCGACTTAAACCTCCCCTGGTGCAACTTGAGGCTGTTTCTTCTCATCTATCATCTATTTATTGAGAGAAGGGACCAACTCCAACCTCTCTTCAGGTAGTTGTAGAGAGCAATGAGGTCTCCCCTCAGCTTCCTTTTCTCCAGACTAAACACCCCCAGGTCCCTCAGCTGCTCCTCACTAGGGTTGTTCTCCAGACCCTTCACCAGCTTTGTTATCCTTCTCTGGGCTTGCTCCAGCCCCTCAGCTTCTTTCTTGTAGTGAGAGGACCCCCAAATTCAATCCATTCCTCAAGGTGTGGCCTCACCAGTGCTGAGAACAGGAGGACAACCGCTGCCTTAGACCTGCTGGCCACCCTAGTGCTGATCCAAGCCAGGCTGCTGTTGACTGCCTTGGCCACCTGGGCACACTGCTGACCTAACATTGATCAAAGCTTAGTCTGGTTGGGGTACTTAATGCATGCCAGGATTATTCACTTGGTGTAGGATACACTCAGTGTAGAGACCAGCCCTCACCTTGCTCCTACCTCCTCTCAGGGAGCTGTAGAGAACAGTGAGGTTTCCCCTCAGTCTCCTCTTCTCCAGACTAAGCAACCCCAGGTCCCTCAGCTGCTCCTCACATGACTTCTGTTCTAGACCCTTCACCTACTTTCATCCTGCTCTTTGGCTCCTGGTGCTGAGCAGCAGTGTTTGTGCAGTCCCCTTTCTGCATGCTTGAATCTCCTACTTATCCTGTTCCTTCAAACAAATTTGGCAACCCTCTTCTCTGGGTCTATCTGGCACCCAAACACTAACACTGATTAGGGTTGTTTGTTTTTTTTTACCATCATTGCACTGTTTTATTGTTTCTGCAGGCAGGCTTAGATCTATTTAAAGAAACATCCTATTCTGGAGCAGATAGCTGGACCTTTGCTCCCAGTGAAACAGGTTTGTTCTCACGTAGCAGCTGGGAATAGGTGTGTTAGAGCAGAGGGGTGAAGGTCCAGCTGCCATCCCACCACTAATCATAGAGACTTAGAGGCTGGAAGGGACCTCCAGAGATCATCCAGTCCAACCTCCCTGCCAAAGCAGCATCCCCTAGGGTAGTTCACACAGGAATGCATCCAGGCAAGGTTGGAAAGGCTCCAGAGAAGGAGACTCCACAACCTCTCTGGGCAGCCTGCTCCAGGGCTCTGCCACCCTCACAACAAACAACTTTCTCCTCCTGTGCAGCTGAAACCTTCTCTGTGCCACTTTGCATCCATTGCTGCTTGGCTTATTGCTGGGCACCCCCCAAAAGAGCTTGGCCCCCTCCCCTTGACACCCACCCCTCACCTAGGGACAGACATTGCTCACATCTCCTCTCAGCCTTCTCTGCTCCAGACTAAACAGCCCCAGGGCTCTCAGGCTCTCTCCACAGGGCAGATGCTCAAGTCCCTCACTCCCCCTCCTGGCTCTCTGCTGGACTCTCTGCAGCAGGTCCCTGGCTCTCCTGCCCTGGGGAGCCCCAAGCTGGACACAGCATTGCAAGCATTGCAAGCAAAGAAGAAGAACCTCCCTAGACCTCCTAAGCACACTTTTCCTGATACACCATCTGGAATGCACTAAGGCCATGCTGCATCTGTCTTTTGGGAGCTCTGGGTCTTCAAGGTGTTGAGGGTTGGAGAGGAACTCGAAGGGAAAAGGAAAAACCTGTTAGATATGCAGATGTGTTGTCAGAGACACCTACAGCAAGCTTTTAGGGCAACCTAACAAGGCAGCCCAGCAGCTCAGGCTTTGCTTGTCAAGGGCATAGGTGGTAGAAGGCTAATTGTGAGTGTGCAGCCTCTGAAGGAAAGCTTCAGCCTTAGGACTAGAAGTGATGAAGATGAACACGGTGTGGGTATCACCAACCCCATACCTCCATGGCAGGAGTTCTCAGAGCAAGACACAGAGATCAGGCTGCAGCTTGGCCTGGGCTAGCACAAGGTGTGCAGTCACTGGGATCCACTGGGAGCTGGGTGGCCTGGCACATGGTGGAAGGACTGGAGCAGGGAGCTTGCCATGGCTTGCAGCAGAACAATGTGTCTGTGTGAGAGCAGATGTGGGGCACTGCCAAGCTCAGCTCACAAATGCTTTGTGTTCCAGAGTGATGAGGACAAGCTCTCTGTTTCAGCCTTCAGCTGTGCTGTAGCTACAAGACTGATGAGGGGGCTGGAGGGAAAGGCTAAGGAGGAGAGGCTGGGGGAGCTGGGGGTGTTCAGCCTGGAGAAGAGGAGACTCGGGGGGACCTTAGTGCTCTCTACAACTCCCTGTAAGGAAGTTGTGGTCAGGTGGGGATCAGGCTCTTGTCCTGTCACAAGCTGTCTGGGAGAAGAGGGCATGGCCTGAAGCTGCACCAAGGGAGGTTTAGGTTGGATATTACAAAGCACTTCCTTATGGAAGGGTGATTGGGCACTGGAATGGGCTACCCAGGGAGATGGTGCAGTCCCCATCCCTGGAGGTGTTTAAGAAAAGCTTGGATGTGGCACTTAGTGGCATGGCTTAGCTGATGTGGTGTTAGGTCATAGGCTGGACTCAATGATCTCAGAGGTCTGTTCCAGCCTCAGTGCTTCTGTGCTTGATGGAGGTGAAGGATGAGGCTTGGATCTTGGAAATCACCACTTTGCCCTGAGCAGAGCTCTAAGGAGCAGTACCTGCATCCAACCAAGATGTGTGTCTGTAGCTACCAGGCTTGGAGTCTTTCCTAGACCTGAGCAAGGTCTGAGAGATGGAGAGGTTGTTCTCAATATCATTGCTTACTTTTCCCCACTCCATTTTTTTCCTGGAGACTGCTTTCCAGGCACCATTTCTTCAGGTTTTGAGGAGCACCTGAGGCAACTGGGATTGTTTAGGCTGGAGAAGAGGAGGCTGTGGGGACACCTTTTGGCACTCTCCAAATACATGAGAGGAGGTTTGAATGAGATGGGGTTTGGTCTCTTCTCACTAGTAACTAATGATGGGATGAGAGGAAATGGCCTCAAGTTGCACCAGGGAAGGTTTAGGTTGGATAGGAACAATTTCTTTGCTGCAAGAGGGGTCAGGGATTGGAACAGGCTGCCCAGGGAGGTGGTGGAGTCACCATCTCTGGAGGTGTGGAGGTGGATGTGGCACCTGGGGACATGGTTTAGTGGCCTTGGTGGTAGTGGGTTGATGTTAGGAAGAAGTTCTTGACAGTGAGGGTGGTGAGACACTGGCACAGGTTGCCCAGGGAGGTTGTGGCTGCTCCCTCCCTGAAGGTGTTCAGGGCCAGGTTGGAGGAGGCCTTGAGTGACCTGTGCTAGTGGGAGGTGTCCCTGCCTATGGCAGGGGGTTGGAACTAGATGAGGTTTGAGGCCCCTTCCAACCTAAACCATTCTGTGGTTGGACTCATTCATCTCAGAGGTGTTTTCCAGCATTTATGATTCCATTCTGGAAACTCTGTTTGTCCCAACTGGTCAAGGCAGAGCCCTCCCACTTTGGGGAGTGACAGCAGAGTCATCACGGAATTGGACACAGGAAAGAGGAGGAAGGCCAACTTAGTGTGACACAGACCCTGGGGGCTCTCCAGAGCAGCTAGCTACAACCACAACCACCTTGCACATGCTTCCTGGAGCCTGCCTTGTCCTCAGGGCCAGAGGAAAGTGTAAAGAGGGGCACTCAACTCGCTTAACCCTCTGCTGCGTCACGCCTGGATCGCAGCTGCTGTCTGAAATAGCACAAACGCTGGAGCCTCATCTAGGGACAGCAGTGGGGGACATGGGGAGGAGGAGGGAATCAAATTTCTGGGCACGCTCTGCACTGTGTTGCAATGGCCCTTTAAGCTCCCTGCAGCATGATTCAACAAAAGGGACTTGTTGGCTGCTGAATCTCTCCTTGGCCAAGGGTGGGTAATGTCGCTGTGACGTCTCGGAAAGCCGCGCTTTTTCCTACGGGACCTGACCCAGGGAGACCTCTGCAGGGGTGCAGTTGTTTAGGACTTTGTGCAGCTGGGCCTCGTGGGTCCTGCTGAAACCTAGGGAGTCAGGAAAACATGAAGAGGAGTAAACTTAATAGAGCTGTTTTGGTTGGGAAGGAGCTTTAAGATCACCGAGTCCAACTGTTGATCCCTACTTGGACAGAGTCACAGACTGCACTGTTTGGGAGAAATCTCTAGAGATCATCTAGTCCCAAACCTTGCTTCTGGAATCCTCAATATAGCAAGGATATGGACCTGATGGAGCAGGTCATGAAAATGATCAGGGGGTTGGAGCAGCTCTGCTAGGAGCACAGGCTGAGGGAGCTGGGGGTGTGCAACCTGGAGAAGAGAAGGCTCCAGGGAGACCTAACAGCAGCCTGCCAGGAGCTGAAGGAGGCTCCAAGAAGGCTGCAGAGAGACTGTTTGCAAAGGGCTGCAGGGACAGGATGAGGGCAATGGCTTCAAAGTAGAGCAGAGCAGCTTGAGATTGGATGTGAGGAACAAGTTCTGCACTAGGAGGGTGCTGGAACACTGCAACAGGTTGCTTGGGGAGGTGGTTGAAGCTCCGTCCTTGGAGATTCTCAAAGTCAGGCTGGAGAGGGCTCTGGGCTAACCTGATCTAGTTGAAGATGTCCCTGCTGAGTATTGGACTGGATGAGCTTTGGAGGTCCCTTCCAGCCTGGCCCATTCTGTAATTCTATGATTCTGCAGGGTGGTGTAGCAGCCCTGTTGTGTAGCTACACAACTCAGACCACTTGTGTACCCCCAGGGAATGCTGCTTGGATGTACGGAAGGATGCTGAGGGCAGTGTTAATAATGCTCACAAATAACATGTTCCTGTGGGATCTGCTTTTGGTGGTCCTGCTCTGGCAGCTGAAGGGTTGGACTGGATGATCTTTTGAGGTCTCTTCCAGCCTCTGACATTCTGTGACTCAATCTTCAGAGGTCCCTTCCCACCATTACTATGCTGTGACACTGCAACTTTGAAACATCAAAAGAGTTTCTGGTCAGGTATAAGGGGCCAGTACCAGGTACTGACCTGGTGGTACCAGGGCATGGTGTGAAGGACTAAGGCTGGGCTGTCAGGTGACAAAGAGTCTTTAACCTTTCTCTCTTCTCAAAGGGAAGAGAAATGGAACAAGAGAGAGGAAATCATGGGTTGGAAATGAAAGCTAAACCATGTTGAATGGAAACAATAAGAATAAACTGAAATAAACAGGTACAAACCCAGTATCAAAGCCAGCCCCTGGTGGCAATGCTGTCATCACCACCACTGCCTTGGTGGCAGATGTCTGTGACTCACAGGCATGTAGGGATCAGAGCTAAAGGTCAACTGCTTGGATATTAACCACTAAAGAAGAGATTTTGTTACCCCTCAGGTTTATACTGAATCATAGAATCAAGCAGGTTGGAAGAGACCTCCAAGATCATCCAGTCCAACCTATCACCCAGCCCTAGCCAATCAATCAGACCATGGCACTAATAAAACATCCATGGGATGGAATCCCTTGTTGGTTGGTTGGACACCTCTCCTGTCTGCTTCTCCCCCCAAGTGCCACCTCTCATTTACTGCACCCTGATGTGGCACACAAGATGTAGCAGTGCTCCTGGTCTGCACAGGAGCAAGTCTCAGCCAGAGCCTTTCTGCAGCCCAACCCTTGGCAGTAACTCTTCCCATCAGCTTCTTATTGCTAGAAGCAGCCCCTGGCTGTGCAAACCTGCCCTCAACTTCAGCAAATGCCCTCCCTGAGCAGAGCCTGAGCTGAGAAGCCAAATCCCTGAGCAGAATTAGTCCTGTTCTAACTCAAACCAGGACACATGGTTTGTGCCCTGCCCATCTAAGATAACCTTGGAGTGCCCACTCTGTGCAAACAGGTGAGGAAGTGCTGCAAGAATATTGCTCACCCCCAAAAACAATGTGATCATGGAGTACATCCTGCAGAAACTGGAGCTCTGCTGTGGATGTCTTGAGGTGCTCTGTTGGTCCTTTGGCATGTAGACTAGTGCAGGATCCCTTGAAAGGAGGGATGGTTTCCAGTGGTGAGCTACTCTTCTGTACGCTTTCCCTCTTGGAGTATGGCCAGCAGGCAGATTAAGTGCTTGGGGCTTTTTTCAGGTACTAAGCAAACTTGCTTCTGTTATGGGACACTGATTTTTATGGGTTTTTCCTCCCTTCTACTGGGACAAGAGCCACTAATGTGCTGAGAGAGAGCCTGCAAGGAGGTGTAGCTGTGGTTACAGGGCCACAAAGAACTTGGTTGGTTTGGACAAGAGGCTTGCAAGAATACCTTTGGGAGGAGAAGGGAAACAAATGGCACAGCCTAGAGCAGCCCAAGCCCTGTTCCTGCTTGGCTGGCAGTCACCTCATGCCTAAGCCCAGCCTGTTTGTTCTGCTCCCTCTGCTTGGAGAACTCAAGTCTGCATGAATCACAGAGTGGTCTGGATGGAAGGCGCCTCCAAAGGTCATCCAGTCCAACTACCTCTGCAATAAGCAGGGGACATCCTCAACTAGATCACATTGCCCAGAGCTCTTATCATAACCTCTGAAATCCAGGGCAGCTCATACCCAGGACCTGAGAGCTGTTCTCCATGGTGGGCTGGGACACAACAGTCGGGGACTTGGACATTAGAATCACAGAATGGTAAGGTTGGAAGGGACCTCAGAGCTCATCCAGTTCCAACCCCCTGCCTTAGGCAGGGACACCTCCCACTAGAACAGGTCACTCAAGGCCTCCTCCAACCTGGCCCTGAACACCTCCAGGGAGGGAGCAGCCACAACCTCCCTGGGCAACCTGTGCCAGTGTCTCACCACCCTCAATGCAAACAANGTGCGCATTTTTTTTGGGTTTGTTTTGTTTTGTTTTTCTATTACCTGGAAAATTTTTTTCTTCATTTGACCTCTCTCTCTCTTTTATTTTCCAGCTGGTTAAAACCCACAATCTGCTGACAACCAGAAATTACATTTTTGGCTACCATCCACATGGCATCATGGGCTTGGGTGCCTTTTGCAACTTCAGCACAGAGGCCACAGGTGTCAGCCAGAAATTCCCTGGAATCCGACCCTACCTTGCTACCCTGGCTGGGAACTTCAGAATGCCCATTTTGAGGGACTACTTAATGTCTGGTGGTAAGTGCAAGAGCTCTTAGTTCCTTCTCATGCCCTTGCCTCTGAGCTGTCCTCCTCTCATGTGAAAAGCTCTGGTAGAAGTTCCTGCAACCACTTCTCTCTGATAGCATCACACAAATGTAGCTTTTGTATGGCTGTCAAGAGGAAGCTGTGAAGAAATGTTTCTTGGGCTGTGGGGACTGTTGCTCCTCTACGTTCATCCTTACCTCATAGATGCTCTTGTCCAAAGGCACAGTAAAGAGATTTGGTATCTTGGTGAGGCCTCAACTGGAGTACTGAGCTCAGCTATGGAGTCCTCAAAGCAGGAAAAATGTGGACCTGTTGGAGTAGGTCCAGAGGAGAGCCATAAAAATGATCAGAAGGATGGAGCAGGTTCTGTTGTGTGAGATCAGGCTGAAAGAGTTGGGGTTGTTCAGCCTGGAGAAGAAAAGGCTCCAGGAAGACCTTGTGACCTTCCAGTATTAAAGGGGGCTATAAGGAAGATGGGGACAGCCTATTTTAGCTGGGCCTGTTGTGACAGGACAAGGGGTGATGGAATGAAATTCAAAGAGGAGATTCTTCCCTGTCTCTTATCTGAAATGTTACTTTTATTTTTTTACAGCGAGGGTGATGAAACACTGGCCCAGGTTGCCCAGAGAGGTGGTAGATTCCCCGTGCCTGGAAACATTGCTCTTCACTGTGAGGGTGGTGAGACTCTGGGAGAGGTTGCTCAGGGAGCTGGTGGAAGCCTCATCCCTGGAGGTGTTTAAGGACCAGGCTGGATGAGGCTCTGGACAGCCTGATCTAGTGTGAAGTGTCTTCACCCATGGCAGGGGGGTTGGAACTGGGTGATGCTCGTGGTCCCTTCCAACCCTGACTGATTCTATGATTCCAGCTCAGGTTGGATGGGGCTCTGAGTAACCTGCTCCTGTTGAAGTTGTCCCTGCCTTGTGCAGGGATGCCCCTGACATCTCTCTTCCAACCCAAACCATTCTATGACCTGTAGCTGTGGGTGCAGAAGATGGAGAGAGGGAAGGAAGATGCCCCTGTTATTGCTAGGAGGTACTGATGGAGAAAGCATTTGCACTGCCTGAGAATGCCAACTGCTCACTAGCCTTTGAAATGTGAATGCTGGATCTGCTCCTGGCCTCACTGCCACGTGAGCTGTTGTGCATGTATAGTGCTTACAGATGCCCTCTTCACCCAACCAAAGTTTTAGATGCCTGCCAAGAGTGGAGTCTGAGGTGTTGCATGTTTTCAGCTCTCCAGGAGAGCCTCTTCCCTGAGAAGCTGGGGCACAGGGAATAAACAGCAACAGAGGTGTGCTGAATGGCATCAGCAGATCTGTTCTAACAGGTTCTAGTCTTGAGGGCTGGTAGGCCCTGGCTGGGCAGAGGAAGCAGTGTTGATCACCTCAATGATGTTCTTGCATAGCCTGAGCTTTCTTTTCAGAGTAAGGATTCCTGTTGGCTTGGTAGAGATGAAGAATTAATACCTAAAGACCATGAATGGAAACAGTCCTGTGCCCTCTTTGTGCAACAAGTATCCCATAGCAGTTTGGCTGGATCTTGACTCGTGGCTGGGGAGAGAACTGAAGTGGCTGCATTTGGTTCTGACTTCCTAGGATGAACTGTTTCTAAGGCTGCTGCCCTGAGTTTGGTGAGGGAGAAGACAACCAACTGGATCTGGTGCAGAGAAGGTGCTTGTCCTGCTTGGGAAGAGCAGGATCTCAAGCTGGCCTCCACCTTCCTGCACCAGAGGGAGTTTGTGTATAGTCCTAAATTCTCATAATCCAGGAGATCTGCAGGATGAGAAGGTGGGATCTGGTTTCACAGATTGCACTGGGTTGGAAGGGACCCTCAAAGGTCACCTTGTCCAAGTTTCCTTGCAGTCATTAGGGATATCTCCAACTGGATCAGGCTGCTCAAGGCCACATCAACTCTGATCTTGAGTATATCCAGGGACAGGAGCTCCACCACATCCCTAGGCAGCCTGTTCTGCTATTTCACCACTCTCACAGTAAAGAACTTCCTCCTGATGTCCAACCTAAATCTCCCCTGCTCCAGTTTCAAACCATTTCCCTCCATCCTACCACCATAAGCCCTTCTAAACACTCCCTCCCCAGCCCTCCTGTAGCCCAAATCAAGTACTGGAAGGCTGCTATAAGGTCTCCCTAGAGCCTTCTCTTGTCCAGGCTGAACACTAGCAGCTCTCTCATCCTATCTTCATAGCAGAGGTGCTCCAGACCTCTTCCCAGTCTATCACATTTGTAAACCTAGTTCATTGCTGAAGTTTCCACACAGCTCAGCCTTTCTAGATTTAAAAAGGTTCCACCTGCTCAAGACTCCTGGTGGACACCAGAGCCAACCAGACCTGCTTCCCTCTTTTTTTGGAAGGAAGCTGGGAGTAGACCTTAGTGATGACATTGCTGATTAAGGTGGGCTTGGTTGGCCCTGTATTTGGGGAGGAATAACTCTCTGCAC
>VWYK01080427.1:49009-64394 GCA_013399775.1 Semnornis frantzii | reverse complement strand
AAATATCTCATTTGGAATTCACAAAGCAAACAACAAGCAACAACAAATCTCACCTGAGCAGAGCACCAGACCTCAGCCTTCCCCAGGACAGAAAGATAAATTAATGACAAGACAAACCTGATGGTAATTTAATGATTCTGCTGCTGCCATGGCATTACACAACCAGGCAGCTAAAGAGCTCTTATGAAATGTCTGCACTGCACCCTTGAGGAGCTGTAGCCTGACTTGCCCCTTGTCTTCTCTGAGCTGCAGCTCCAGGCTTCAGCAAAGCCTGAGCCCTGCTGATGTGCCCAGGAGCTGCCCTGCAGAGCACTGCCCCTGCCAAGGGAAACCTTCTCACAGCCATGCAGGTGTGTCCTGGAGCACAGGGCTGCTGAGGACCCCCCCAGGGAGCCAGCCTGGGCTAAACGGGGTTACACACACACAAATGAGCCTGGTGACACCAGCCATGGGCATGGAGCTGGATTTTGAGGGTCCCCAGCCAACCCCTGCTCTGTGGCCTCTCCCTGCAGAGCCCTCTGCTTCCGTGGCCCCAACAGGCTGCTAAGGACACAGGCTGCCTCTGCAGCCCCCACAACACCTTCTGAACCCCTGGGCCAGGTCCAACCACACCTGGTCAGGGAAGGAAGGCCCACAGACAATGTCTAACCAGAACTGCTCAGGGACAGAACTCTGTTCAAGGCCTCTGGAGCAGGTCAAGCTTTAACTTGCCCTTACAAAGCCCAGAAGCCACCTTGAAAGCAAGCCCAAAAGAGCCACAAGCCCAATCTGCTCTGCTGAGATCTCATCTGGGGTTGTGTGTCCAGCTCTGGACTGTTCAGTGCAGGAAGGACAAGGACACACAAGCAGCCCTCAGAGCTGGAGATATTTCAGGGAGCATTATTGCCCATTACCCTTGCAGGGAAGCCCCTGCAGCCTCACAGGAGGCTTGGAAGGATTCAGTTGCCAGGTCTGCCTTGCTCCAAGCCACCAAATGGCTTTAATAGGAAAGGAGGAACAACAAAGACCTTTGAAACCATTCCCAAAACAAAGTAGACCATATTCACATTTTAACAGCTTCCCTAGAATTTATGGTTTCAAGAGCTGCCAGTTTGACCCAAACCACCTCCCTCCTCATGCATCTTCTCTTCTTTGAGCCTCCTGTAACTGCCCCAACACTTAGGAACCTTCTCAGGAGAGTGGCTACTCCAGCAAAAAGCTTCTTCTCCATACAAATCCCTCTCCTCACATCATCCACATTTTTCCTGCACATCATTTCATCCTCTTCTCTTAACTGCATTCCTCCACCATCTCCCCAGGTCTTTTCATGGATTATGTGGACAATCTTTCTTCCCATGGGGGTGGTTTTAGCTCAGGCCACCCAGTTGCCCACACTGGACCTGTCCAAGACTATCCAACTTCTTCAGGTAACAGCATTCCTCTTTTCCCTGGTTTTTAAGTATTTTCCTCTGAGTAAGCAAACAAACAAACAAAGGCAAAAAGCAAAACCCAACCTAATAAACAGAATCAGTGCCCAGACCATGAGAGCCCACGTTCTGCAGACCAGCACACAGCATGGGTGAGGTTCTCCTCTCCCAGCCCCAAGCCTTTTGGTGGGCTTTCACATTTAACCATTCTTGTGCCTACCCTCAGTTCTCCAACACAGTATTTGGGACTTCAGGCGCTGAACACAAGGTGTTGTAAGAAACTCCTTTGAGAACATCACAAAGCAACTCAGGCTGCTTAGGCTCAGTGTCTAGCAGGAGCCACTAAAAGTGAACTTCTAGGTACAGGTGCAGGTCCATCAGCATCTCCTTAGGAAGGGCACTGGTTGGGTAAAAGATGTGCTCCAAGACCTCCCAAGTGTTTGGCATGGCACCAAGCTCAACGACATCTCCATCACCCAATCCTTCCATAAAAATCATGGATAAGAGTCCTAAAATGGTTTGGATTGGAAGGCATCTTTAAAGGTCACTGAGTCCAACCTCTGCACTCAGCAGGGACATCAGCACCTAAGGCAGGTTGCCCAGAGCCCTGCTCAGCCTGAGCTGGAGCACTCCCAGGGATGAGGCATCTCCCATCTCTGGGTAACCAGGCCACTTCTTTCATCACCCTCAGCATGAGAAAATTCTCCCTCAGATCTGTCCTTGTCCTAGCCCAGAGCTGACTTGCACTTGAGCAGGTGGAGCAGGGCTGTGTGTGCATGTGCTCTGTTCCTGCTCTCCATGTCCCAGCTCCTTCCTTTCCCCCAGAAGCAGCTGTTTTACTCAGATGCACTGCACCTGCAAAGTCACTTTGTCCAACAAACCCCACGATGACCATGGAGAGCTCAAGCAGCACACTGCAGTTCTGAGAACAGAGACCACTTGGGAAAGACTACTTGAAGGAGTAACTCCCACTCCCAGCCCTCTCATGGACTTCCAGATTCAACATCCTCCTTCTGCAGAAGCAAGACAGTGCTAATACAAATCAATACAGAGCCAGCAGCCTGCTGCTTCTGGCTTTCTCCTGAGCACAACCCATCACCTGGGGAGGCCAAGTGCTGTGGAAGGGAGAGGAGAAGAAGATCCCTTTCCTATGTGGGACAGAAGGAAAGGGCCTTGAGCTGCACCAGGGCAGGTTTAGGCTGGACATGAGAATCCATTTCTTCCCCAAAAGGGTTTTCAAGCCCTGGCCCAGGCTGTTCAGGGCAGTGGTGGAGTCCCCATCCCTGGAGGGGTTTCAGAGCTGTGGGAATGTGGTGCTGAGGGCCACGGTTCAGTGGTGGATTTGGCAGTGTTGGCTTAAGGCTTGGACTTGATGATCTTCAAGGTTTTTTCCAACCTAAATGCCTTTGTGCTTCTGCTCATCTATCCAGTTTAATGAGAGCAGGTCTTACCCAATCCTCAAGGTCTTTAAGCAAGCAGGAAGAACCCAAAGCTATGCTTCCAAGCTGCACATTTATTGTAACCACCAGTCCAGGAAAAACCCTCAATAATGCCTCATATTGTTAAAATTACCAGGCAGAACTTTCCTTCTCAAATTAGCTTCAGAGTTCACAGGGCTGGCAATGAGAGGCAGCTAATTAAGATGGTAGATGAACACCACATAAGGGAAAATAAAATATCATCACAAGAATGCACAAACAACAACTGAACAAACCCAAAATCGTTTCACAATTCAGGAGGACTGAAAGCAAGAGGAGCTGTGACTTACACAGGGAAATGTGGAGGACATCTCTGCTGCTGCTGCTGCTGCTGAGCAGATCACTGGAATGCTCAGTGAAATGAGGCACTTTGGATGCAGGACACAGGGACAGTAGTTTGGATGCCCCCATTTTTTTTTTCCATTGCTCCTAGCTGGAAGGAGCAATGCAGCCTGTGCACATCAGGTACCAACACCACAGCAGCTGCCTGCTGCCTGCACCCAGTGCTGGGCTCCCCAGCTCAGGGGAGACAGAGGTCTGCTGGGCAGATGACTGCAGGACTTGAACATCTCCCCTGTGAAGACAGACTGAGGGGACTGAGGCTGCTTAGCCCTGAGAAGGATGAGAGGGGATCCTACCAACGTTTGGAAATATCTGAGGGGTGGGGGTCAAGACGAAGCTGCCAGGCTCTTTTGGGTGGTGCCCAGTGACAGGAGAAGGGGCAATGGGCACAAACTGGAACCCAGGAGGTTCCACCTGAACAAAAGTATAATATTCTGTGCTGTGAGGGTGCAGGAGCCCTGGGACAGGCTGCCCAGAGAGGTTGTGGAGTCTTCTTCTCTGGAGAGATTCAATACTTGGGCAAGCTGCTGTGGGTGACTGCTTCAGCAGGGGTCAGACTGGATGACCTCCAGAGGTCACTTCCAACCATTCTGACATTCTGTGATTCCCCACATGCCATGTTCTGTGAGGAAGAAGGGCCAGAAGCACCATTTCAGGGAGGTTATATGCACTGAAGCCAATCTCAGTTTTATTTCAAGGAGAAACAGCCTACTCCTTGTCCTCCATGCCACTGAGCAAGAGGAGCTGTTATGTGTCACCCCTCACCTGCCCCAAACAGCCCCCACAGACAGTGTTTCATTTTAGTTTCCCTGAAAGAGCCAAATAATGTTTGGCATTGTATCAGTCAAACCTGAGTCCCACTTCTAGTAACCCCAAGTCTCAAAGGCTTACCCAAAACCAGAGCCACACCTACAACCCCTGCCCCAGCGGCTCCACAGCTCAGAGCTGCACTTTGGATGGGACCTACCCTGTCCTGAAATCCTGTAAATCACCACTTTTATCCCCAAATTACCTAAAAGGGAGAGTTTGTTTTAAACATTGTCAAGCACTTGAAGAGACCAAGCGAGAATTTGAGTGTGCCCTGCAGAGGCAAGACAACAGCAGAGCCACTGAGGAGATCCAAAAGGCCCAACTCTGCAAACCTAAACATTCCCAAATAAAATCAGGGAGGCACAGGAGTGCAGGTGCTCAGCACGGAGCATGCAAGCACTCTGCTGAATCAGGATCAAAAAGGAGGCTCCTGCTCAGCCCTGTGGAACTGCTGTTGACTGTAAACACCACCTCGATACTGACAACAAGCAGCTGAGGCTCAGCAGCAGGCATGGGGGCAGAGCAGCAAGCGCTGAGCTGAGGCCAGCATCTCCCTCCCAGGCTTGTAGAGCTCTGCTCACCTCCATGTGTCCTGCATGGCTGAGAGGGTATGCAGAGAACAGTCACAGACCCATCTTGTCCTGACCAGAGACATCTCCCCCATCCTGGCTAGACCAGCTTTCTGTGCTGCCTTGCTGGGCAGCATCTCTCTACTCTCTGCACCTTCTCCTACAAAGAAAAGCACCCTGGGCACATCCATGGAGCCATCTGTCTTCCTACCAGCTCAGCCCAAGGCAGGATTTGATCTCTCCTCCACCCAGCTATGACCCCAATCTATAACCCAGATGGGAGACCACAGCCCATTTCTTCTTGAAGTTGTTAAATCCCAAGCTTCCAAGTGAACTTCAGGTTTCTGGCACTTCAGGGCTTGTATCCAACAGCAGTGTGCTGATAGGAACTGCCTGACTTAATGCACTTGTACTCCAATCAGCTGAAACCCAGCAAAGTGGAAGGCAGCCAAGCAGCACAACCAAAGACCATCCCAAAGGACAAGAGTGCTCCAGAGCCTGCAGAGCACCAAAGTCGAGAGTTAGTCACCTGGATGAAACTCAAACCAAGAACTAGCAAGAGCCACAGGAGCAGAAAGCCAACCCAGAAGGGTCTGGTGGAGCTGCAGTGCTCCCTTCCCTCCCTCTGATTGTTGCTTTGGTAAGCTCAGTTAAAGCCAAGCTGGAAAGCACCACAAAATTACAGAAGTGTGAAGTCTGAGTCCAGCAGATGCCTTCCTCCTGCTCCACCAACAGGTTCAATGCTGGCAGTAGTACCTGAGAAGTTTCCAACAGCAGAGATGGGAAGGGTGGGAGAGAAATACCCTCCCTGCCACTCCAAGCAGGGCACTGGTGGGAGTCCAGGTGAGCTCCCAAGAACCCAGTCAGGCAAACAAGGAATACACAGGTACCAGAGGACTGGTCTGAAGGGCAGAACTGGGGCAAAGATGCACGTGGCTTTTCTTTGGCTCCGATGCAAAGGGGCACGAGAGCCACTGCTGGCCCTAAGAGAACTTGGAGGACCTGCAGCAGGTCCTGGCAGAGCTTCCCATTGGCTTGGCCATGAAATAGTTAACTATAGAAGNCCACCTTCTCCCAGATAGACACCCAACACCTCCTCTCTCAAAGGACTGGAGCTCCTTCCTCCCAGAAAACAAGGCCATTAGAGCCCCCAGCCCAGTGCCGGCGGCGCAGCATTGTTCCCCAGCCCCGGCCATGGGAAGCAATATCTATTTTCCATTTAGAGGAGGGTAAAGCCTTTAATTTCACCCTCCTGGCTGCAGCTGGAGTTCCCTTTTAACTGCTCGGCCACAGGAGTGAAGACAGTTTTATATGGAAGAAAATGCTGAAAAGGCCACTTTAATATGGTGGCCTGTGAAAAGGGGAGAGCTTTTCCTCGGGCACGGTAATGAGGGTCAGCGGGATATTACACTTCACCATATGGCTAATTTGCACAGCAGGTCAAATGCTCCATTCGCTTGCTCTATTTGCCTTTTTTTTTTTTTAAGACAGCCCCTATAGATTAAGCTGCACTAAAACAAAACACACCACCGAAAAAAGAAAAAAAGTATAAAAAAATTCAACCCTCCGAAAGAGAAAGCAGCGTGAGGAGGAGATGCCCTCTAATGTCGGAGCCTGGCAGCACATCCAGCACTGCTGTGTCCAGGGAGGGGGTTAGGAGTGATAAATGCTGAAGGTGAGCTGGGCAGGCATGAGGCAAGTCGTGGTGGTTTGGGGAACCTCCTGGCTTGGGCACCTGTGCTAAGGGACATCCTTGATTAGTGAGAGTTGCTCAGACTGGAGAAGGGAAGGCTCTGAGGAGACCTTCCTGTGCCTTTTCTGTACTTGTGCTGGTTTGAGGTGAGTTGGAATATTTTAGTAAGAAAAATTAGATGACAGGCTGTGAAAATAAAGCAGTGGTGGTGTCTAACTCACTCCCACGTCTGCTGAGATGTATAAAACAAGGACACAAACATAGATAAGGCAGTCAGAGTCTGTGTTTCTCCCTGGGCTTCTGCCATATTAACTGCTTCTGCTTGGATCTGTGTAACCCAACTAATCATAGAATGGGCAGGTTGGAAGGGACCTCAAAGCTCAGCCAGTTCCAACCCCCTGCCATAGGCAGGGACACCTCCCACTAGCACAGGTCACTCAAGGCCTCATCCAGCCTGGCCTTGAACACCTCCAGGGAGGGAGCAACCTGGGCAATCTGTGCCATGTTCCTTCTCACTCCCCCTTTGCTGATTCTTCCAACTTGCCTTGCACGTAAGGAAGACTCTGGGATAAGGGAGGGGGTGGAAGGGTGGATGGGAGCCCCTCCTGGGCACTCTGATTCTTGGGAGGGGAACTGTGTTTCTGTATTACTTTTAACTTGTATATTTCTGTACATAGCTGTAAGTAGCTGTAATATATTGTCACTGTCTGCTTGTACATTGTGCTAAGCTGTGAATATAAAGCTTCATTCATTCACTTCCAGCCAGCTGAGTCCAGCCTGGTGAATTCACTGGGGCAGGGGGCAGGTAACTCCCAAACCAGCATGGTACTTAAAGCGGCTGGTAAGAAGGCTGGGGACAGACTTTTCAGCAGAGCCTGCTGTCACAGGACAAGGAGCTAAGGGTAGAAACTAAAAGAGGGAGACAGAGATTAGAGAGAAGACATTTTTCACAGTGAGGGTGGCAAAAACCACTGGCCCAGGTTGCCCAGGGCAGTGATAGAAGCCACAGCCTTGGAAAGGCTCCAGGTCAGGTTGTTTGGGGCTCGGCAACCTGCTCTGGTTGCAGATGTCCCTGCTGGCTGAGAGGTTGGGCTGGATGACCTTTCATGGTCCCTTCCACCACTGCGTGCCCAGCCTGGTGGCCCTGCAAGCAGTGTTTGTGCTGGCACCGTGGCCCAGGCATGACCTGCAGAGCTGCTTCCCGCCCGCGGGTGGCTGCTGCCCGCAGCTCGCAGCCAGTCTGGAGGGTGAAGATTAGGAGCCGCAGGGCCAGGGCGTCTGCAGAGGGTAAAGAGGCTGATTAATGAGCCTGGCTTTTGTAATCAACTCCTGCCCTCCCTGCCACTGCAGAGTGTTAATTTATTAAATACCTTAACAAAGAGCCTTTAGTAGCAGCCTTAGCTTGGCTGGCTCCTCTCAGAGCATTACTAACTACATCTAATAAAGCTTTAATTAACTACTGCTTTGCCCAGCCTCTGACCTGGGATGACAAACAGTGGAGCTGTGCTAGCAAAAGGAGGAGTTTCCATCCCAGAAGAGCCTGGCAGCTTGCAGGGAACACCCTTGGCTAAATGTGTTGGTGATGAAAAGGATGGAGATGAGCATCACCTGGATCCACCTGGACCACAGAATCATAGAATGCCTTGAACTCTCCCAGGGAGGGGACAGCTACCACCAATCTGGGCAACCTGGGCCAGTGTCTCACCACTCTCAGTGTGAAAAACCTTTTCCTTCCACCCAGTCTGAATCTCTCTCTTTATTTTAAACCCATGGCCCCTTGCCCTGCCTCGTACCCCTGGCAACACCAGAGCCAGGAGGTCTTCCACTCAGTCACAAAGCAGTGTCCACAAGCTGTCAGGAGACACCACTTGTCCTGTCTTTCAGGCAGGTGTCAGAGATAACTAAAACCAACATCAGTTTAAGCAGCAGGAGCAATCAGTGTTCCCAGTACATGTATGGAAAGGCAGCACGGCAGCAGAGCCCAGGCACAGCACTTGGCCTCCAGCACTGCCCAGCACCAGACCTGGTGTAATTGGGAAACAGCACAAGGAGGAAAACAGAGAATCCAGATTTTCCAGCACTGTTACCCAGCCTCCAGCAACTCACAGCACAAGGATGCCCTGAGCTACAAGCCAGGTTTCATTGTTTAATAGCCCCTGATGGATTGTTGTCCATAGATCTGCCCAACAGCTTCCCATGCCCATGCAAACGTCTGGTGTCCATTCCATACAACCTTGTGTCAAAGTGTCAGAGAACACAGAGATAAGAGATCAGAACAGACAGCAAAGCTTTACAATGAGGGAAATGTAGCCAAAGATGTCCTGGGCTGACTCCCAGCAGTGTGGGCAGCAGGGGCAGGGAGGAGACTTTGCCCTCTGCTCTGCTGAGACCCCCCTGCAGTGCTGGGGCAGCTCTGGAGCCCTCAGCACAGCACAGACAGAGACCTGATGGAGCAGGGCCAGAGGAGGCCACAGCAGTGCTGGCAGGGCTGGAAGGGCTCTGCTGTGAGGCCAGGCTGGGAGAGATGGGGTTGAGAAAAGAAGACTCCAGAGCCAGCCAGAAAGCTGGGGACAGACTTTCTAGCAGGGTCTCTTGTGACAGGACAAGGGGTGATGGTTTGAAAGAGGGAGATTCAGACCAGAGAGAAGGAAGAAACTCTTCACTCTGAGGGTGGTAAGGCACTGGAACAGGTTGCCCAGAGAAGCTGTTGATGTCTCCTCTTTGGAAATGTTCAAAGCCAGGTTGGAGAGGAGTCACAGTAGTGCAGGGTGTCCTTGCCCAGAGCAGGGAAATTGGATTAGATGATCTTTAAAGTCCCTTCCAACTCAAATCTTCCTGTGACTATGATGATGAAAGCAGTGCTTATACCATCACATTATCTCTCAGAAGAATCCAGCTTGCATGGCACAGCTGGAAGAAGTGACTCGTGCTGCACACCTCAGAAGAACTAAAAGCCACTAAAAAACCTTCAACCAAGTCCCAAATTCAGGGGCTGTCATGGCAGCACAGCCAAAGCCTCCCCCACACCATGGCTAACCACAGAACATTTGGGCTCAGGTGCTCTTATCTTCAAAGCACTCAAAGGGCTGGATGGAGCACACAGAAAACATCTCATAAAACCACAGGACAAAGAAGGCACCAAAACTCGGCTCTATCTGCAAAGTGCATCTCCCTCTCCCACCAATAAAGTTTATTTCTGCAGCCAGTGGAGCCTTTGCAGGGGTCTGCCAGGCTGCAAAATGCAGTGCTGGAAGGAATCAAAACTCTCAGCCCCTCTTGAAGGCAAGCAGTGCAGAAGGATGGGATGAAGCAGACCTGCCTCTCCTCCAGTCTTGATCAAGTTTCAGATTAGGAACTTGAGATTTCAAACACAGCAACAGATTCTGTGACCTGTGGGATCCTGAGACTAAGCCTTCTGCTGGGCAAGCACCAGGACTCTGGAGAAAACCCAAAACTCTGGAGCACACCAAAACACTGCTGATGGGTCAAATGGAAACATTCCTCACCTTTAGGGGTACAAGGAGCATGCCTCAGCAGGACTCTGTGACCAGAATCCATCCAGATCTGATCCCTCCTTTAACCAAAATCCTAAAGGCACTTATCAGTTGGCTACATTAATTCTAGCTCCACACACTTGTGCTTTATCTCCCACTTGCTCACTAAGTTCCCTCACCACCTAGGCTGAGCTCCTGCATGCTGAGAGCACCTCAGCTGCAAGGGAAGCTTCTGCAAGCAGCTGCAGAACAGCCCAGGCCAGCTGTGGGCACTTCAGCAGAGCAGCCCAGGCCAGCTGTGGGCACTTCAGCAGAGCAGCCCAGGCCAGCTGTGGGCACTTCAGCAGAGACAGATATTTTCAGGGTAAAATAGTTCTCCTAGCATGACAGATAAGTAGCCAACTTCCAAGCAATCCAGGACACACATCCCACTTCAATCAGAGTTTAACAGGTTTCCATGTTAACCAGAAATGTGCTTTCTCTGCCATTTAACAGCAGCAGCAAAGTTCAGTGTAGTTGCTACTGCTCAGTCATCGGTTCAGAGCTGCTGGGTTCATGCAGCCAGAGCAAGGGAGTGCAAGGTTTGCAGTCCCCACTGATTCCTTGGTTTGTTATTTCCCTTAGCTAGCAGCAGGCACCACAGCTTCTTCTTCAACTAGACCAAGCCAAAGACCAGTGCCCCAGCCCAAGATGCAATTTAACTTCACCCCACACTGGTGACAGAGAGCTGGTTTGCCTGAATAAGCACTGACCGCACCGCCGAGCTTTCAGCACAGCATTTCTGCATCTATCCAATCAATTCTCCATATTAAAGAGAGATAAAAGTTCATCCAGGAGGAACATAAAGACTCAAATACTTCAAAATATTTCCCCTGGGGTCTTTTTCTGGACTTAATTTTTTTACTTTTTAACAGTCAGAAAGAAGCAGCACTCCCAGGCCAGAGCTGCTGCGCCTGACGAATGAAGTGAAGCGCAGAGCACGCGGAGCTGTAGAAGGCGAGAAGGACATTAAGCTTCTCTGAGATGACAGCTCAAGCTTTCTCAGCTCCTGCGAGCTGACACTGCTCCAGAGGAGCAGAGACCAACATGTACAAATTAAGGGCTGCTAGGAAGCCTACTCTCCTCCTGGGATTAATAGCCAAAAGTTTATCTGGGAGTGGTAGCAGCGCAGCAGAAGATCCAACGCACACTCTTAGCCCGAGGACCAGTGACACTGAGAAGAAGTCAAACAAAAAAGGTTTCTCCAGATTTTTAATAGCTTTGATTTTGTTTTCAGATGACAAAATACATCAAGCAACAGTGTATGTTTCTGAAAGCGATGCTGATGAGCAGGACCAGGCACAAATCTAACCCTTTGGTCTTCCCAGTGTCTAATGGAATATTTCCTGTAACTGCTCCAAGGACAGACACACAAGAGACATTCTCCTGCCACAAAAAGGCTTTTCTCTATCAACCTCATTTCTGCTTTTTGACTTTCCAGCCATCTGCACACATATCCTGAGCATCTGAGCCACCTGTCATATGCCAGTGAACCTATACTGTGGATGTCCCATCCATGGGACATTCCAGGTCAGGCTGGACAGGGCTCTGAGCAACCCAAAGGAGTTGAAGATGTCCCTGTTCACTGGAGGGGCAATGAACCAGATGGAGTTGAAGCTCCCTTCCCTCCCAAATCATTCTGTGATTCTGGAGCACAATAACATTAAAGATCTTCTCCCAAACATCAGCATCCCCCAACTGTGCCTTTGCTCTGCAGAGCAGGATACAAAGTGTACCTGGGAGGCATCACTTCAAGCACTCCTGAGAGCCCCAAGTGAGCTCAGGTTTTAACAGCTGGAGTGGAAACTTGCCCCATTTTGCACCAAGCTTTTCTTTTGGTGCACTCCCTCCTCTTCTCCTGGGGAGCCAAGTCCTTGGGTCTGGAGCACCCAGCCCTGTGCTGGCTGACAGGCTCGGAGGAAGGCAATGGCCAAGCCCCGCGCCGGGTAAGGCTCCGAAGAAATCACTGCAGGCTCAAACAATGGGATATTTGTCAAAGTGCAGCTTGATCACCAGCAATCATCTGGTTTTCATAACTCCATTTGACCTAAACTGAATTGACTGAACAAGTAGCCTGTGTTTCTCATTCTGGAAAAGGCAGCAGAGCAGCTCCCTCTCCCACCCCCTCCTCCTGCTCAAGTCCTGCCTTTTGCAAGTTACAAAGCGAAGATGCAGACAGATATTTCCTCATTAGAAATGGCAGCAGCTAAACATTTTCAGGTTGCATTTTTGGCCACCTCCTCCTGTTCCCAGGTGACCTGCGAGGTTAAGCACCCGGGGATATGCCCTTTCTTCTCTGCATGCTTTCAACTCACCCTCCCTGCAAAGAAAATCCCATCCCAGTACTTCCCAGTGTTGAAATGAGGAGAGACGGTCTCTAACCACGTGCTCTTTACATAATGTCTTTTAAATTCATTAAAACTTTATAATGAATGAGCTGCCAGGGAAAAAAACAGATTCAGGACAAGCCCACAGAGCCTTCCCATGCGAGGCCACTGTGTGTAAAACCTCCAGGAGGCAACTGCCTGCTGGTAGAAGAAAGCTCACTCTCCGGTGTCGAGGAAGGAAGGAAGCGGTGGAAATCGGTCACAAGCTTTGCAAGGAAGGATGCATCCCCAACAGCTAATCAGCTCTTGTCAGGGTTCCCATCAATTAAGGGGGGAAAAAAAACCCTCTCAGTTTAAAAAGAGTGAATGGGTCCTTGAGAAAGATGAAGCACAGGTCTGGAGGGAGGTGAAAGAGCCATGGGAAGAGGAAAGTGGAAGAATAGGAGGTAGAAGGAGCTGAGAAGAGCACAATCTGCCACAAACCTCACCCATTTCTTATAGTCTGCTTCATACAGAGTGCCAGAAAGGCTTAAGTTGGGAGTGACCACTGGAGATGATCCAGTCCAACCCTGCTGCTAAAGCAAGCTGCCCAGGATCACAATGTCCAGGCAGGTCTGGAATCTCTCCAGAGAAGGAGACTCCAGAACCTCTCTGGGCAGCCTGCTCCAAGACTCCACAACCCTCACAGGAAAGAATTTTTACCCTGTGTCCAGATGGAACCTCCTGTGCTCAGGTTTGGGCCTGTTGCCCCTTGTTCTGTCACTGGACACCACTGAGAAACAGTCTGGTCCCATCCTCTTGGCACTTGCCCTTCAGCTATTGATCAGCATTGAGAAGACCACAGAATCAAAATCACAGAATCAAGCAAGTCAGAAAAGGCCTCTAGGATCATTGAGTCCAACCTAGTACCTAACCCATGGCACTCAGTGCCTCATGCAGCCTCCTCTTCAACACCTCCAGGGATGGGCACTGCACCACCTCCCTGGGCAGCCCATTCCAATGCCAATCACTCTCTCTGGCAACAACTTCCTCCTAACATCCAGCCTGAACCTGCCCTGGCACAGCTTGAGGCTGCGTCCCCTCCTTCTGTCCCTGGGTGCCTGGCAGCAGAGCCCAACCCCAGCTGGCTCCAACCTCCCTTCAGGGAGCTGCAGAGAGCAATGAGCTCTGCCCTGAGCCTCCTCTCCTGCAGGCTGCACACCCCCAGCTCCCTCAGCCTCTCCTCACAGGGCTGTGCTCCAGGCCCCTCCCCAGCCTTGCTGCCCTTCTCTGGGCACCTGCCAGCACCTCAACATCTCTCTTGAATGGAGGGGCCCAGAACTGGACACAGCACTCAAGCTGTGGCCTGAGCAGTGCTGAGCACAGGGACACAAGAACCTCCCTGCTCCTGCTGACCACACTGCTCCTGAGCCAGCCCAAGATGCCATTGGCTCTGCTGCCCACCTGGGCACACTGCTGCCTCATCTTCAGCTGCTGCCAACCAGCACCCCCAGGTCCCTCTCTGCCTGGCTGCCCTCAGCCACTCTGTCCCTAGGCTGTAGCACACCTTGGGGTTGTTGTGGGCAAAGTGCAGAACCCTGCACTTGGTCTTGTTCAAACTCCTGGCACTGGACTGTGCCAATCTGTGCAGCCTGCCCAGGTCCCTCTGCAGAGCCTCCTGCCCTCTAACAGCTCCACACTTGCTCCCAGCTTGGTGCATCTGCAAACTTACTGATGCTGGACTCAACCCCCTCATCCAGATCAGCAATGAAGATATTAAACAGGGCTGGGCCCAGCACTGATCCCTGGGGCACACCACTGGTGACAGCTGCCAACTGGATGTGGCAACATTCCCTAACTCCTCCCCTAACAAGAAGTCCTTAAATGGGATATTTCCATGAGGAAATGGTGCAAATGTCTATAGAAACTGAATTCAAACAGGCCTGTGGGATGCTGCACAGTGCAATTCCAACCAGAGGCAGCCCAGTGTGACCTCTGGTCTGAGCACCTCTCAGCTCTGCTTGCCCAAATCGACACCTACATAATAATGACAGGTTTACAGAAGACAGTTAAGAAGCCAACACTGCACTGAGATGTAAACACAAGCACCAGCACACAGCTCACTGGAGCAAAGGAAAAGTTCTTCTTGTTCCTGCCCATCACCCAGGAGGCTCTCTTGGCTGAAACCTGCCTTCAATTCCTCCACTCACTCAAAATGCAAATGGCAAAACTGGAAGGAGTGACTGACAGCCCAGGCCATCTGCATGGCTTCTAAACACCTACAGGGACAGGAGGTGCCCTGGGCAGCCTGTTCCAGAGCTTGGCAACCCTTTCTGGGACAAAAACTGTTCCTCAGGTGCAACCTAAAATTCCCCTATTGCAATCTGTGGCTGTTTTCTCCTATCACTGTTTCTGCTTGTCCCACCTGGGCATGGCCCTGAGCAGCTCCACTCTGGCTGACCCTGCTTCTGTGGTGAGCTGGACAGGGTCATCTTCGGAGATTCCCCCCCAAACTCTGAGTGATGCCGTGAAGACAGCAGCAGCAGCAGCAGCTTCTCCATAGAAAAATAACAACTGTGTGTGGGCACCTGCAGAAGCCAGTGTGCACCTGCTGGGCTCTGTACACAAAGACAAGCATGAGGCTTTGTAGCCAGCAGCAGCTGTACAAAACATGCTCTGTGACCTACCCATGCTGGTACTACAACAAAGACTTTGCTTTAGAGTTCCACACATGGCCTTTGGTTAACACCTGAAACGACTGCAAGAAAGAACAGCAACAACTTTTTAGGCTGTGTTATCTACAACAATTCTTTTACCCTGAAGGATTCTAAGGTGTTTCAACCCCACAAGACAACCGTGGCTGGGGCAAGCCAGAGGGAGTGAAACCAGAAGACTTCTTGATTTGTGAAGCCACCCAAACCTCCAGGTACCAGCTTCAAATGAGAAAAGAGATGAGACACCTTTCTCAGAAGGCAAACCCCTCACTCCAAGGGGCTGAGGAGAGCAGAGCCAAGGAAAAGCTCTCTGTGGGCAGTGCTCCCCTTCTGAACACATTACATATCCTCTGCTTTTGTCTACAGCAATTATCCCCCCCCTGAACTGGAGCCCTGCAATGACCCCCCCTCAATCCGACCCCTGCCGTGAAACCCCCTGAATTTGAGCCCTGCCATCATCCCCCCCTCGATGCCAGCCCTGCCATCACCCCCCTCGATCCCAGCCCTGCCATCACCCCCCCCGATCCCAGCCCT
>VWYK01080427.1:0-48920 GCA_013399775.1 Semnornis frantzii | reverse complement strand
ATCGCCCCCCTCGATCCCAGCCCTGCCATCGCCCCCCTCGATCCCGGCCCTGCCATCGCCCCCCACAAAGTCTCCCCCTGCTGCCGCTGTCCTGGGCCGCAGCGGCAGCGCTGTGCGCGCAGGAGCGGAGGCTGCCCCGCAGCGAGCGGCCCCCGGCAGGCCGAGGCAGCGTTTGTGCATTGTGCGAGTGCCTTGTTCCCACATTGCCCTGAACAAAGGGCTGAGGCAGGGGCTATATGCGTCACCAGCCCGTCCTGGACATTGCTCACCCTTTTCCTGTGCAAATATTTGTAAACAGATTGAGAATTAATGTCCAGCCAGCTCAAGACCCCGCATAAAAAAACAGGTTTTATTGAAAACAGGATGGCAATCATTTCCCAGATGCACTCCATATAGGCCTTTAAGATGAGAAACAACCTCCAGAGCAGGAAAACAGCCACCACAGCTGTGTACCGAGCCATTCCCTGGCATGCAGAAGCCATGGGGACTTGGTATTTTGCAGCCCACTCCTCCCCCACAAACACAGTCTCCTCCTTGCTAAAAAGTAACTTACATGAAATTAAATTCAAGATGAAGCCTGTGGGCAGCACAGGGCAGTGCCCCCAGGGTTGGTTTCTGCACAAAACACACCTCAACACCTGCAGTTTGATGGTCCTCATGCTGAAGGATCTTCCTAATGCCTCTTTCCCCAGCAGTCAGAGTCTGCATCTCTGCTGCCAGGCACACCCAGGGACACAAGAGGACACAACCTCAAACTGCACCAAGGCAGGTTCAGGCTGGACGTTAGGAAGAAGTTCTTGACAAAAAGAGAGATTGGCATTGGAATGGGCTGCCCAGGGAGGGGGTGGAGGCACCTTCCCTGGGGGTGTTTAAGAGGCAGCTGCATGAGGCACTGAGTGCCATGGGGTAGTGAATGAGAAGGGTTAGGTGCTAGGTTGGACTCGATGAGCTCAGAGGTCTTTTCCTACCTGGTTAATTCTGTGGTTCTGTCATTTTACACACACAATCACAGGATCACAGACTGGCTTGGCAGGGACCCTGCTTCAGTAAGCAGGGACAGCTTCACCAGGATCCGGTTGTGCCTTGAATACATGACCCTGACAGCTTCTGCTGACACCCAGTTTGAGATCAGGGTGGCCAAAACACTGGAGAGCACAAGCTAAGAGAGGGATAGAACATCCTCACCCTTTGCTTCCACACATATCTTAGCACTTTTGCTGCTCAGTGGTTTTCACACATGGAGTCTGGAGGCAAGAGGAGCCCACAAGCAAGACCCTGCACTTGCGGCAGGGGTTCCTGAGACTCTCCCTCCAGTTTGGGGGACAATTGAGAAGAATCATAGAATGGTCCAGGCCAGAGGTGTCTGTCCCCCCTGCAGTCAGCAGAGACATCCCCACCAGCCCAGGTCACTCAGGGCCCCATCAAGCCTCCAGAGCTAGAACTGATTCACCAGGGTCAAATCTAGATCTAGTATTACCTTGCATTGTCTTTCACACCTCACACAGGAGCCAAAGTCAGTCCTAAGTATTGAATGTCTCCAGCAGCTCAGTGGTGACGCAGCTGCAATCAGAAAGGCTTTAAATGTGTTATGCCAAGGAGCAGCTGCAGACATGCTGCTGTACTGCACACTGAAGCATGGCCAGTGGTGGCCACTAAAGTGATTGAAAGAGCTAGAGAGTATGTAAGGAAAGGAGAAGAACCACAGAATCAGAACTGCATAGCTTGGAAAAGACCTTTAAGATCATAGAGTCCAAGCATTAGCCCAGCACTGCCAGGTGCTCATCTATGAGGCTTTTACCCTGCTCCAGGAATGGGGACTGCAGCATTGCCTTGCTGAAGGAAGGGTGAGGAATCTAGCACAGACTTACAGGGCTAGACAGAGTGAGACTCCCTGTGGAAACACAACCAAAAGGAGAATCAAGAGACTGAATGCAGAAAGATAGACTCTAATTAAAGAGGGGAAACAACACAGCCACAGTGGTCAGACACTAGACCCAGAGAGGCTGGGCAGTCCCCACCACCTACACCCCACGTGGTATAGGTGATCCTGCTCTGGCAGGGGGGTTAGGCTGGATGGTCCCTTCCAGCCTCTGACATTCTGTGATACCCCCAAAACTCAACCAGATGTGCCTCTGAGGCCCATGACTTAACTTCAGACTGATGTGTGAGGGTAAGGTTGCACAGAACTCCTGCATGAGTCTTCTCCAGTATAAATTCTTAGGAGTGTGTGACCAGAGAGGGAGAAAAGGGAGGGAATGCTTGAGAGAGATTTCCCTCTGTGAAACTGAGCTTTACCTTAGACAACTCGATACTCTCCAGGGAAATGCTCTGCAGATCAGGGTGCTTCCGCCACTATCTCTGTTATTTTTCAGATACCATTCCTTCTGGGCACCAACACAAAGTTCTCTGCAGCAGTTGAAGCCCTTTCCAGAAATTCCTGGGAGCCTTCTGAGCCCCAATGCCCGGAAGCAGAGCCAATCTTAGGAGCAGCCTTCCCACACTTGCACGACGTTAGCAGTGCTGTTGTGCTTCAGGCTCCTTCCGCTGGCCTCTACTCTGCACTGCTCGAGGTGAACATCTGACAGAATCAGTCCTGTTCTTCACATAACCATAGACTGGGTTGGGTTACAAAGGACCTTTAAAGCTCATCTAGTCCAAACCCCCTGATATTACATCAGGCTGCTCAGAGCCCCATCCAACGCCCCCTGGAATGTTTCCACATCTCCAAACAACCTAGACCAGGGTCTCAGCACCCTCAGCACAAAACATTTCTTCCTTCTCTCCAGTCTGAATCTCCCTCTCAGTTTCAAACCATCACTCCTGGTCCTGTCACAACAGGCCCTGCTAAGAAGTCTGTCCCAGCTTTCTTATCAGCCCCTTTAAGTACTCAAAGGCCACCAGAAGGTCTCTCTGGAGCCTTCTTCAACTCTTTCATCCTGTCCCCACAGCAGAGGGGTTCCAGCCCTGGGTGGTCTCCTCCAGATCTATTCCAACAAACGTTGCAGTAAAGGCTGAAAAGGCAATCTTGGAAACCTTCAGAACATTCAACCTCACCTCAGCCTCTGCAAAAGTCATAAATTCAGCCCTCCTGGAGCAGGGGAGGCAGGGACAACCAGCACAGATTTAACCAGGAGAAGTTACACTAATGGTCTGGTTGCCTTCTACATGCATGACAGGATATATGGATTAAGGGAAAGCAGCAAGAGGTCTCTCTGGCTTCAGCAAAGCTTTTACCATGCTCTAGCACAACACTTCACCTCAATCCAGCTGTCTCAGCTGGGTGAGTAAATAATTAGTGAGGGGGACAGTGGCAGAGGGTCAGGACTGATGAGTTACACCCTACAGGGGAGCTGGTAGTGTGGGGAAGGACAGCAGGGTCTGCCAGTTGTGGCATCTGTCCTGCTTAACATCTTTAGCAGTGACTTGGAGAAGGCAACAGAGCATGGCCTCATGCACTTTGGAGGTGGCACCAAACTGGGGGGAAAAGTCAATTACACTCCAGAGCAGGGCCACAAGCCAGGAAGCCTTGAGATGCCAGAGGAACAGACTGACAAGAACCTGATGAAAATAAGGAAGAAGGAATGCCAAGCACTGCACCTGGGAAGGAAGAACCTCTCACAACACCACAGGCTGGGGACTGACTGCCTGGGGAGCAGCTCTGTGGATAAGGCCCAAGAGCCTTGGCAGATAGCAAGCTGAACTCGGGCCAGCTGTCTGCCCTGGCAGCAGGGGTGGCCAACAGCCTCCTGGGCTGTATTAGCAGGAGCCAAGGCAGTAGATTGAGTGAAGCAATTATCCCCCTCTATGCAGCACTCATGCAGGCTCTGTCTACACCCTGCATCCAGCTTGGGGCCTCCCAAAAGCAGAAAAGACACCCATAAAACAGTGAGAGCTCACTGGAGGCCACCAAGATGGTTGGGGCTGAAGCACTTGCCCCACACAGCAGGAGGTTAAAGGAGCTTGCTCAGTCTGGAGAAGTGATAGCTTCGGGGGGACCTAACAATCACCTTCAGCACCTGCCAAGATGTAAAGGAGCAGAATAAGTTGCCCTGACAGGTTGTGCAGTCCTGGACCTTGGAGTTTTTAAAAATCAGATTGGATAAATCTCTGAGCAACCTGATCTGGTGGCAAGAGCTGCCCCTACTCTGGGCAAGAGTTCGGAGCAGAAACCTTCAGAGGTTCCTTCCATCCTGAATGATCTGATGAAATACTGAATACATGCAATATACTGTGTGCAGTTCTGGGCTCATCAGTTCAAGAGAGACAGGGAACTTTTGGAGAGTATAATGAGAGGCTGCAAAGCTGCTGAGGGGCATGGAGCAGCTCTGTGAGGAGCAAAGGCTGAGAGCCTGCAGAAGAGCAGCCCCAGAGGGCATCTGAGCAATGCTCAGCAAGAGCTAAAGGGTGGGGGCAAGAGGATAGGGCCAGACTCTTTTCAGTGGTGCCCAGTGACAGGTTGAGGGGCAATGGGCACAAATTGGAACTCAGGAGGTTCCATCTGAATATGAAGAAAAACTTCTCTGCTGTGAGGGTGCTGGAGCCCTGGAGCAGGCTGCCCAGAGAGGTTGTGGAGTCTCCTTCTGTGGAGAGATTCCAACCTGGGCATTGTGATCCTGGGCAAGCTGCTGTAGGTGCCCCTGCTTTAGCAAGGGGTTGGACTGGATGATCCCCAGAGGTCCCTTTAAACCCTCAGTGTTCTATGAGTTACTTCCCCTGCTCAGAACTGACAGAGTTCACCATGAAGATCAGGGCACAGGACAGAGCAGATGGGGCTGAAGTCAGCACTAACAGTACACTCTCTGCATTCTCAGCCAGGCAGTTACTGTGCAGAGCTCTGCAAAGCCCTGGGAAAGCTCAGCTGCTGTTCCTAACCTCAGGTGACAAGAAGTCTGCATCCGGGCTATTGTAGTAAACCTCTTTCCCCCCTCCCCACCCCTCCACATGTCTGTTTTCCAAGCTGAATATTTTAAGAATCAAGGCTGCCTGTGATCATATCTAGCCAGCTTAGAATGAACACTGATTTCTGTGCTGCTGCTTTGATCGAAGCCAAGTGCTTTTCTCCTGGGTAATAAGGTCAGAGGGTTAAAAGAGCAATATGACAATTACAAAAGTTAAATCTCTTGCCCCGACAGACACACACTGCCCAGGGTCCATTAGCACGTACTACAGAGTGGTTATCACAGGTCACTGACACCAGTTCACTCTAATGGCTTTTCCTGTGTCCTTATCAATCCAGTGCACAAAGTGTCTCACCCTCAGCCTTTCCCTATGATCTCAGGGCTGTGTTTATAGCTATCTAACTCCACCAGGCACCAGTGGGTCAGCCAAGTCAGCAGACAGTGAGATATGCCAGGACAGGACGATGGGACAAGCTGCAAAGTGTCTGAGATGAACAAGGAGTTAGCAGAGACTTCGAGAAGGACATTTTTTTTCCACTGTCCCGTCCCCACCCCTCCTCAAGAAAGAAAAGTTTAAAGTTCCCAAGGACACCAAGGGAAAACTTTACAGCCCTGATCTCAGACACAGGAGTAAACCACAGACTTTCCATGCTACGGTTCGAGTTTCAGTATCAACTGAGAAACAACTGGTGCTACAAAGAGAAAAAAGAGAGGTTTTCATATGAAAGAGAGGGTTGGGTAGCTCTTATTATTTGAATTGTGGTTCCTATAAGAGCCTTTTTTCATCCCTTGAAAGAAGAACTTCAATTGTTTGCCCTGTTCCCGAAGAACAAACATTTTGGTGGGGATGTTGGAGTCCTCCCGCAGAGAGGTGGGAAGGGGTTGGAACGTCACAGCCACCACAGGCAAGCAGATGAGCAACCAACCAGCCTGCCAATTTATTAGTCCACAAAGGCAGAAGAGGGAGGATTACTGCAGGCAGCACAATCATCAGCACACTTCTAAGAAGAATCAAACAAAATATTATTCGAGCGGAGGGCTGGGAGGAGACTAAGGATCCGCCACCGGATTTGTGGCATCTCCCTCTTCAAGTGGGGTCAAGGTGGCGATCCCCATCCTCAGCCACCCAGTTCACCTTGAGCCCCCACAGCCCTGAAATCCTCTGCAGCTTCTGCAACCCAAACGTGGCAATTTGAGCAATAACCAAAATCAACCTCTAGCTTCTCGTCCTGAGGTCGTGCTGGCTCTACTAAGCCAGTGCGATCGAAGCCAGCTGATATCTCAGCTAAGAGATCTGATTGAACCAGAGAACCACTGAGGTTGGAAAAGGCCTTTAAGATCATCCAACCATTAATAGAAAACATATTCTTCACTAAGAGAGGCAAATGTACCCAGTGGATGCAGGGTATGCACAAGGTTTGCATTCTCACATCTAAGGAATTCAAAGACACTTCTCCATTGATCACATTTGGGGGGGAAGGTTAATTATTTGTTCTGCCTTCTCTTTTTTTGCCTTTCATGCATCAAAGCAGCTTTAGGGTTAGAGAGGTTTGGGCAGAAGCAATGCAGCAGATAAAAATGTCAGTGCTGAGATAGGACAAATTTATAGTAAATACCTGTCAGCTGCTATTTATCTAAATTATCCAGCTCTGGGATTCTCCAGAAATACTTCATCGGCTCCGGGGCAGCGATGGGTTTAAGTCTCTATTTACAGCAGAATCTGCTCTCTTTTTCTTTTTTGGACACTTGTTCTTTACCCTAAAACGACCCCTTTGTAGCTGGGATCAAAGAGCTGGGAGTGTCGATAGCAGTGTCTTCATGAACATGTGAAGAACCTCAAAGTAATTGGTAACCAATTAGCATAAAGCTAAAAAAAACCCTCCTAGCCCAGGCAAACCCTAAATGAGCACTAACAGAGAGCAGCCTGGCTGAAGCAGGAGCTTCATCCACTTAAATCACCATCAGCTGCCTTCAAGACAACCTCTTGGAAGCACCCTCTGTGCAAACCCACTTTGACTCTTTTTGGCTTTGGGGGGATTTTGAAATTCCTTTCTGCTCTTGGTTCGCTCTTTTTCTTTCTGCCTTGCTGCAGCTCAGGGGAAACATGAAACAAAAAGTGCTTTTCATTTTATGTTATGTAAAGCAAAGCAATTCTATGTCTTGGCCTTGGAATACAAGGCACCCAACAGCTGTTCAGATGATCTAGCAGATAAACCATCTGGCCCAAACCTCACCTTTCCTAATTTATTTTGGATATCGATCAAAGCAGCTCAAGCACTACACAAGACTTTGGTCAGAGACAACAGAAGAGATAAAAACGTCGATGGCAAAAGCACTGTGCTGAAATCTTCTTGTTTCTTCTTTATATAATAATATTACCATTTTCAACAACCTTTTCTGTTAACTCAAGGAAAACAGACCTGACACCAACAGCCCAACCACGCTGCAGATGAATGTCCTTAAATGGCACATGGCTGCTCAACAGAAACTGAGCGGAGCTCAGTGCTTGCGAGCAGCTAAACCCAGGCTCAGACACTGCCCAACTCCCCAAGGAGACCAGGGCAGGCCCTGGGACTTGTGTGTCCTGGCTCTGCTCCTTCACCCCTTTGTATGGTGAGTTGGTATCTGAACAGCCACCACCTCCACGGTCCCAGGCAGCTTTGTTTTAATGCTCCTAGAAAAAGGGCAGTAGAGGCTTGCCTAAGGTTACCAGCATTCCCAGGAGACACCCAGCTCTGGTTACCAATCCGCACAGGACAGACATGGACCTGCTGAAGCAGGGACAGGAGGCCACAACAATGACCCGAGAGCTGGAAGCTCTCTGCTGTGAGGCCAGGCTGAGAGACTTGAGGCTGTTCAGATCAGGGAACAGAGGGATCCAGGGAGACCTTCTGGTGGCCTTTCAGCACTTAAAAGGGCTGATCAGAAAGCTGAGGACAGACTTTGGAGCAGGGCCTGCTGTGACAGGACAAAGAGGGATGGTTTGAAACTAAAAGATTCAGACTAGAGAGAAGGAAGACATTTTTTATAGTGAGGGGGGTGAGACACTGTGCCAGGTTGCCCAGAAAGGTGGTAGATGCCCCATGGCCAGAACCATGCCAGGTCAGGTTGGACAGGGATCTGAGCATCCTGACCTAGCTGAAGATGTCCCTGTTGACTGCAGGGGAGTTGACTAGATGACCTTCATGATGCTTTCCCCTCCCAAACCACTCGGTGACTCCACCTGCAGAGCCCTTTGAGATGCCAGTCAGGGGGTATTCACTACAGGCAGAAGTCACAGACAGGATAAGGACTTGGGGTTTTTTCCAAGGCAACATTGAGGGATATGGAATCATAGAACCAGTCAGGGCCAGAAGGGACCACAGGGATCATCTTATTCCAACACACCTGCCATGCCCAGGGACACCTCACACTAGCTCAGGCTGCCCACAGCCTCAGCCAGCCTGGCCTTAAACACCTCCAGGGATCAGGCTTCCACCACCTCCCCGGGTGACCCCTGCCAGGCTCTCACCACCCTCATGCTCAACAACTTCTTCCTAATCTCCATTCTGAATCTCCCCATTTCTAGCTTGGTTCTATTCCCCCCAGTCCTATCCCTATCTGACAGCCTCAAAAGTCCCTCCCCAGCTTTCTAGCAGCCCCCTTCAGATGCTGACACAAACCCAAGCCATCAGCAGTGAGGGTTACTGGAGCAAAGAAGGCTTATGCGTGTGTACCACTCCACGTCAGACACACAAATACACTCCTGTGATGTTTTGTTCCATGCCTGCAGACATTCAAAGCCTGCCCCACGCCCATTTCTTCCTCGAGACACCCTCAGCCCAGTTTCTCACAAGAAAAGGAATGGCCATGAATAGTCCCATAAAGCATCCCAGCAGAGCCTGTCCTCCCCGGAGCTCCCCACGCCAAGGTCCAACTCTCAATTAACCCCCGCCTGACCTTCCTTCACTTTCTTTCCCCCTCCTCTGCCCTTCCTGAGAAAGTTCAGCATTTCCTGGAAAAGTCTCCTTGCCTGTTTGATTTTGTACTTCGCCTTGGTTGCTGAAGGAAGGATTTACAGGTGCCTGGCCCCCTCTGCAAGACCATGACCGCAGGCTGACCTCCCGTTACAATATGTGAACTCCTGCCCTGCTGATAAGGCTGGCAGATATGAGTAGGATTTTTCAAATAATCCTTTGGGAATTTATAAGCAGCACAGCCATAAAACCGAGGTGACTGGAAGGTCGATTTCACTAAAAATAATAAATATCTCCATGTTTATTCAGCGTGAGGCCTTGGCGGCGCGGGCCCAGCGCGCAGATAACGCCATTGCAAATGACAAATACTAGAGTTTGGGGTAACTATTACATTATGATCCTTCCGCCTGACACTGATGTGGCTGTTTCCCTTGATGCCTGCTGGATCTCTGACATTGTTCAACCCAAGCTGGGCCTAGAAAGCCAGGGCAGGATTCAATCACAGGTCAGGAAAAGGGCACTTTTCTTTCCAGGAGCCTCTGCTGCTGCTGGTTACCTTATTCTCTTGCTCCTGTCTCACCAAGAGAGCTTCTTTAGAGCTCTGCTGAGCACTGGAGCTCATTGCCAGAGCTTTTGGCTGAACTAGAAGAGTAGGGGGAGGAAGACTAAGTGATCTCAGCTCAGTATGGGAATAACCTGGGATGCTAACCTGTTGGCATGAAACCCCTGCACCGGCCTTAACTTCACCACCCAACCCAAGGCACTACTCTTCTGGCAAGAACAAGATGCTCCTTGAGGCTACTTCCAACCTACTCTTCTATGATTTCCATCAGCTTGGGCACCACTGTCCCTACCCTCTTGACACCTGTCCTTGAAAGATCAATGAGTATTAAGATGATGCCTTCTTAGGCTGCTCTTCTCCAGGCTCTCAGTCTTCCCTCTTCAGAGACTCTCCAGTCCCCTCAGCAACTTTGCAGCCTCTGCTGGACTCTCTCCAGTGGTTCCCTGTCTCTCCTGAACTGGGGAGCCCAAACTGGACACAAATGTGGTCTCACTGGGACAGAGCAGATAGGGAAGAGAACCTCCCTCTATTTGCTGGCCACACTCTTCTTCATACACCCCTGGGGACCATTTGCCTTCTTGGCCACGAGGGACCACAAAAGGCTCACAGTGACCTTTCTGTCCAGCAGTGCTTCCCAGCAGCTCAACCTCTAACCCATACCTGCTGCTCCGGAGCAAATTTAATCTGAATTGCCATTTTGGATCAAAAAACCAAAGCAACAAGACAACAACAAAGCCCCAGTGGAGAAATGAGACCACTCTGAAGGTGCGAATCTGCGTCCCCCAGGAGCGAAGGCTCCTCAGCCTGCTCAGAAGGGCTTTCTGCACAACCCCTGCTTGAACAAACACCCTTGCACCGACCAACGCATGCACCTAAGCTACACAAACAGGATCCCTAATCCTGTTTGCGTTCTCTGTGCTCTCCAGTGAGGTTTCTCCAAAGCAAGTGACACTTTGCAATCCACAAAGCCTCTCGGGCCAGTTGTAATCTTCAATTAGCACACTCCCTGAAGCGGGCTCCTGACGCCGGATTTGAGCAGGAGGGTTTTGTCCAAGAAAAACAGAATAACGCATTTTGGGTAGGTTCACTTTTTCATTCCAATAAAATATCGTGGCAATGTAGCCAAATTACATAATTATTAACAGATGAGGGCACAAAAAGATTTTATATAAATGTTTTTGATGACAATTCTTTTCCTTTTCACAGATTCATTTGTATGCGTTGTTGGCAAAGCTGCCTTTAGAAGTGCCTAAAAAACAATTCTCTCTCAAGCCTGGCTCCACGGTGGAAAGGGAGGAAAGCTGTGAACAGAGTGTTCCTTTCATCTGCTGCCTGCCCTTCAGATTGCCCAACCACAGGAGAAGAGCCCCTGGAAAGCTCCTTCCCTCCAAAGAAAGGACTCAAGAAACACAGGTTCTTTGGGTCCTCGAATGCAAGGCTGCTCTGCTGCTGGAGGCATCTTAGAAACTGGAAGCCGAAGGGTAAGCTCCAAAGGGCATCTCTTTGCCATTGTTACAAGTAAGTTGTTTAAAAAAATCAATGCCTTAGGTACTCAGCGTCTGAGCAAAAGCACAGCAGGGAGCTCTGCTGAGTAGTTCTCCAGGACCTCTCACAGCAACACTTTCTAACCAGTAACCAAACACCACCACAGGACAGTTTCTTTGGCCACATTTTTGCAGTGCAAAAGGGAACTACCTGAGCTAGTCCACTGGAGCCTTCCCATTCACAACCAGCTCAACACTCGTGCTTAACTTGGTGTACCTAGGGTGCTCTTGATCCTTTTGGCCAAACCATGGGTGGAAATAATGAAGAGAACAAGCCCAAGCCATGGGAACATCACTAGTGACCATTACCCAACTGAAGTTATCTCCATTCACCACAGTTCTCCATTCTCTTCAGGCCCAGCCACCCAGTCAGCTTTTCTGCACCCACCTCCTTCCCACAGCACTGATGGCAGCAGCAGCAGCAGCAGCCTACCACCTCCTCTGAGTGACAGCCCAGCATGAGCAGCACCCTCGTGGGGAGGACACTCACTTACCAGCACAGAGTATATGTGTAGGCATCGGTACACCGGGGAAAAGTCCACCAGGTCCTGGGCTCCAGGCACCTAAAAGACAGCAGGAGATCAGTGTCAACAATGCAGAAGACATCCAGATGAGTGCAACTCCAATATATCACAACCAGCTAAGTGCAACTCCAAAGCATGCAAGTCCCACTGGGAATGGCACCAAGACCTGAGGCAGGGAACAACTGGAGTGAGCGCTGGCACCTCTCTGGGTTTACAACAGTGCCATTTAACAGTCCTGAAAGCAGGAAAGCTTCATTTGCTATTGCTCTTGCTTCATCTCTACTCCAGAATGAAATCCCACTGCAGCATTCCTCTGGCCAGAGGGGAGCCTCAGGAAGTTCAACAAGGCCAAGTGTAGAGTCCTGCATTTGGGGAGGAACAATCCCCTGCACCAGGACAGGTGAGAGTTGATCTGCTCCAAAGCAGCTCCAGGGAGAAGGAACTGGGAAAAGGAAGGGGGACAACAAAGTCACCTCAAGCCAGCAAGGTGCTTCTGTGGCCAAGGAGTCCAATGGGATCCTGGGGTAGCCTGAGAACAGTGACACTTGAACTGTTGTTCAAGAGAGGTTCTCCTCCTCCACTCTACCCTAGTGAGGCTACATCTGGAGTACTGTGTCCAGTTCTAGGCTTCCCAGTTCAACAGAGACAGGAAAATACTAGAGAGACTCCAGCAGAGGCTACAAAGACATCAAAGGGCCTGGATCAACTCTGTGAGGAGGAGAGGCTGAGCGCTCTGGGATGGTTGAGCCTGGGGAAGAACAGTCCCAGAGGGGATCTGATCAATGCTCAGCAAGCTATAAAGGCAGGGTGAGGGCCCAGAGGATAGGTCAGACTGTTCTCAGTGGTGCCCAGTGACAGGACAAGGGGCAGTGGGCACAAACTGGAACCCAGGAGGTTCTGTCTGAACACAGGGACAAACCTTTTACTTTTGAAGGTGCTGCAGCCCTGGAGCAGGCTGCCCAGAGAGGCTGTGGAGAGATTCCAAACCCACCTGGACATTGCAAGCTGCTGTGGGTGCCCCTGCTTTAGCAGAGGGGTTGGTCCAAATGATCCCAGAGGTCCCTTCCAGCCCCCCACAACACTGAGATCCTGTAACTCGCTTTGGCTCTCCCTTAGCCAGCTCAGCAGAGATTTCATTTTGGCCATAGGCTTCAACACAAGCTCAAGCATCCTGGCACAAACCATCTGGGTACTTATGAAACAAAGTGGGGAGGGGACATCAAACCCTTATTCTCTAGATTTCCAGTTTGAAATCTTTAACAGCACAAATTCCATTCCATTTTCTTTTCCTGTGTGTCAAATGCCTGCACCACACAGACTCCACCACCTCTCAACAGCACAGGGAGTCTTGCACAGGGACAAGGAAGCTCATTTTGGAAGGGTGGGACAGAGGGAGGGAGGGGGAGAGGAAAGATCAGAGGAGGAATTTGCATACAAGAAGCTTGTGTCCTTTGGAGATGTTCAAGCCAACACAGCATTAAGCTTGTTGGCCAAGGCATAAAGCTGAAGCAAGCATCCTGCTCCCCCAAAACCCAGAGAGGAGGGGAGTGTTCTGTTGACATGTGGTGGAAAAAAGTGGAGAAAGATGAAAGGGAGCAATGGACAGGCCTGGGAAACATGTTTATTTTAAACATTTTAATTATGCTTAAGAGGTGCTTCTGCTAAAAAGGAGGTAGGATGAAGAGCAGAGAAGCTTCCATGTGGATGAGGGCAAGCCAGCCCCAACCAGCCCTGGGGCAAGTGGTCCTCCTTGGCTAAAGCAATGGCTCCAAGCAGGGGAGTGCAGAAGCTATGGGCTGGAAAGGGAAAACAGGAGATTTTGTCAGTCTCCTGTGTAATGTGGCACTGCAGCTGTCAAACAACCTCCTCCACAGCCATCAGCACTACAGGGCTCTTGGTTGGAGCTGAAACAATGGAAAGCACTACAGAGACACAGCAGCAATGCATGGCACAGGAGCCACCACATCACTGTGATGGGACCAACCAGACTGGCTTTGAGGCCACAAAAACACTTAACAGCCCCTACCTGGTGGTGCAGGAAGGAGAAGCAGCTGGCTGGGAACAAGGCAGCAAAGAGAGCAAAGAGTGATTTTGTGGTACAGCATGAGCCTGCTCACCCACCCCACCTGGCTTGCTCCTCTTCCCTTGCACCAAGCCCTCCACCGGGCCATTCCATCGTCTTTGCCAGTGACATGGACATGGGACTGAGTGCAGCTGAGTGCTGCAGCCACCACACCTGAGGGCAGGGATGGACAAGCTTGAGAAGTGGGCCCATGTGAACCTCATGAGGTTCAACAAGGCCACAAGGGTCATGCATATGGGCCAGGATGATCTTCAGTATCAGCACAGGGGCATGAAAGGATGGAGAGCACCACTGTGGAGAAGGACTAGGGGATATTGGTGGGAGAGGAGCTGGATGTGAGCTGGCACTGTGCACTCACAGCCCAGAGCCAGCCTGTCCTGGGCTGAGCCCCAGCAGTGTGGGCAGCAGGGGCAGGGAGGGGACTTTGCCCTCTGCTCTGCTGAGACCCCCCCTGCAGTGCTGGGACCAGCTCTGGAGTGCTCAGCACAGCACAGACAGGGACCTGATGGAGCAGGGCCAGAGGAGGCCACAGCAGTGCTGGGAGGGCTCTGCCTGTGAGGCCAGGCTGGGAGAGGTGTGGGCACTCAAACTGCAAGAGAGACTTTCTTGTGGCCTTTCAGTGCTTAAAAGTGGTCTGTCAAAAAGCTGGGGAAAGACTCAATCAGGAAAAGAAGTGATCATTTTAAACTAAAAAAGGGTACATTGACATTAGATATAAGGGAAAAAAAACAACATTCCCTGTGAGGGTGGTGAGACACTGGCCCAGGGACGCTGTGGGTTCCCATGCCTGGTGTTCAAAGCCAGGTTGGTCACGGCCTTGGAGTGACCTGACCTAGCAGAGGTGTCCCTACCCATGGCAGGAGGTTGGGACTAAATATCTTTAAGGTCCAACCCAAACCATTCTGGGATCTGAGCAGCTCTCCCAGGCTGGCTCCCTGGGAAGGAGGAAGGATCCTGAGCAAGGCATGGGGCTGGCCCTGCCTGCCTGGCCCTTGGCACACTGAACACAGCTGTTCCAGAAGTACCAGCAGCAGGCTGCCAGCTGCAGGCAGCTCTGACACACAGCTCACTACCATCTCCTGCCTTCACCTTTGTAAGGCTTTATGTGACAATTGCAGGCTCCAGGCAGCAATTCTGTTGTGTTAATGCCAATTTTATCACATCTTCTCTGTCATTTATTTTCCATTTGCAGTCTCCCAGCCTTCTAATGCTCCGTAAACAGCTCTCAAATCCAGATTTCAGCTGCTTTGTGGACTCGGATACAGATTCTGTCTTGCTTTATTCCTCCAGCATTCAGCTGAATTGGTCTCCAGTTGGTAGAACAGTAAATCACTGCTGGCTCCCAAACCCCCCATTGCAAAACAGCTGCAGATCACCAGAGCAGAGCAGGAAGCATCGGTACTGGCTCGACCCAGCCATCCTCCGCCGACCACCATCAGTGTGGGGAAGCTGGACTGGATGGACCCGAGTCCAGGCTGTGTTTTTCTAAGGGAGGGGAAATCTGTCATCCCTTCACATCATCTTCAAAGCAGGCCATGTTTTCCTGAGAATCGGAATTCGGGATCAAACGGTTGTGCTCTGCCTGGATTTGGGGCACTGGTTGCACACGGTCCACGGAGAAATATTTCTGATAAAGATTTGTGAAATCAGGATATTGCCAAGAAGGGAGTTCACTCCCACAGAGAAATTCTTTTCGAAGCAGACTGCAACATTTTCACAGTCTCTGATCTTCTGTGAAAACTTTTAAGCCCACACACACTCTGAACAAAGAAGTCTGCTGGACTGTCCTGCTCGGTTAACGTCTCCGAGGCACTGAGCTGCTGATCCAGGTAGGACTCTCAGACCTGCAAGTGCAAGCTCTGGACCACAAGAGAGCTTTGCTTGCAAAGTCGAGCACTCAAAAGCTGTGCTAGGAACTTCAACACATTAATCATGGAATCAGGCAGGTTGGAAGAGAGCTCCAAGCTCACCCAGCCCAACCTAGCACCCAGCCCCAGCCAAGCAACCAGACCATGGCACTCAGTGCCCCATCCAGGCTTGGCTTGAACACCTCCAGGGATGGGCACTGCACCACCTCCCTGGGCAGCCCATTCCAATGCCAATCACTCTTGCTGGGAAGAACTTCTTCCTAACATCCAACCTGAACCTGCCCTGGCACAGCTTGAGGCTGTGTCCCCTCCTTCTGTCCCTGGGTGCCTGGCAGCAGAGCCCAACCCCAGCTGGCTCCAACCTCCCTTCAGGGAGCTGCAGAGAGCAATGAGCTCTGCCCTGAGCCTCCTCTTGTGCAGGCTGCACACCCCCAGCTCCCTCAGCCTCTCCTCACAGGGCTGTGCTCCAGGCCCCTCCCCAGCCTTGCTGCCCTTCTCTGGGCACCTTCCAGCACCTCAACATCTCTCTTGAATGGAGGGGCCCAGAACTGGACACAGCACTCAAGCTGTGGCCTGAGCAGTGCTGAGCACAGGGGCACAAGAACCTCCCTGCTCCTGCTGACCACACTGCTCCTGAGCCAGCCCAGGATGCCATTGGCTCTGCTGCCCACCTGGGCACACTGCTGCCTCATCTTCAGCTGCTGCCAACCAGCACCCCCAGGTCCCTCTCTGCCTGGCTCCTCCCAGCCACTCTGTGCCCAGCCTGCAGTACTGCTTGGGGTTGTTGTGGCCAAAGTGTAGAACCCTGCACTCAGCCTTGTTCAATCTCATCCCATGGGCCTCTGCCCACCCATGCAGCCTGCCCTATGAGATATTTAAGGAAAGGAACAGCCCAACTCATCCACATACAGTCAGAGCCCAACAACTGAAGAAATAATCATCCCAGAAATTAAAACCTTCCCAGACTAACCAGTATAGGCCTCTGAATAATCCCAATGGCTAGGGTAACACATCCCACAACTTAAACATATCTGACAGTAGGGTCAACAAGGCCAAGTGCTGGATTCTGCACGTGGGTCACAACCACCCCATGAATGCTCCAGGCTTGGGGCACAGTGGCTGGAAGGTGCCTGATGGGAAAGGACCTGGGGATGTTGCTCACCAGCTGGCTGAACAGGAGCCTGTGTGTGCCCAAGTGGCCAAGAAAGCCAGGGGCATCCTGGCTTGGATCAGCAGCACCAGGGGCAGGGATCATTTCCCTCTACCTGGAAGTGATGGATGAGTTGCAGTGGGGTAGGTTTATGGCAAACTTCAGGAATGATTTCTCCCCTCAAAGGCTTACAAAGCCCTGGACCAGGCTACCCAGGGCAGTGGTGGAGTTCCCATCCCTGGAGGGGCTGAAAAGCCATGGAGATGTGGTGCTGGGGAACATGGCTTGGTGGTGACCTGAGTGCTGGGTTAACAGTTGGACTTGATGTTCTTGGAGGTCTCTAGTGACCTAAACAAGCCTACAATTCTGATTCTGTGTTTATCTGTTCAGCTAACACTCAGCTATTTACACCTATCTAAAAAGTCATCACATCCCCTTTAGCAGTGATTTGATTTCCTGAGCCAAGGCTGCACTAGCAGTGTTCAACAAAATAAATAGCTGATTTTTAAAACCTGACAGTGAGGAGAGACCAAGAGCTGCCTCACACCACCACTGATCCCACCCCACCCCCCAACGTGTCCCCTTCAGCCTAATCTTGCTTTCTATTTTTTTCTTTTCATTTGCAGAACAAAGAATTTATTCATCTTGTCTGAAATTTTCCCAGTCCACGAAACATCAGCTTCACAAAGCTCATTCCCAAATCCTGCATCCAGCACGTTCCTGGTGCCGGGAGCAGAGGCAGACCTGTCACTTTCTGTAAACAGCCAAAGCCTCTCCTCTTGCAAGAACATTTTCAGTTGGGTTAAACACTGACTGCAGCAAATTTAACCCATGGAGGACAAGTTCTCAACAGAAATGTTCAAGTTAAATTGCTAACACAAGAGATGGGGGCAGCTGGTGGGCCAGGGTTCAGGGCTGCTCTGCTCTGGATTTAGACAGAGATGCAATGGTTTGGATCTCTGCTCCTAGTTTTTGCTGCCCACAAGGACAGCCACATTCAGCCCTCTTCAGGGAGGGAAAGGAACCTCCAGATCTGAACAGCAGGAACTCAGGAGAGGAGCTTTATGAAGGTGGTGCAGAGGAACACAGCACACACAGAACTGCATCCACAAAGGCTCAAGTCCAGCAGAGGACACTGAGCAGCCTGAGTGTCTTCATGTGATGCATACCCTGCAGAAAGCCTCTGGTCACCTTACAGAGTAAAACTACTGCTCAAAGTAGCAATGGTTCTGTGCTGTGTCCAGCTATGGAGTCCTCAGTACAGGAAAGTCATGGACTTGTTGGAGTGGGTCCAGAGGAGGCCACAAAAACATTCATCCCTGTGATGGAAGGCTGAGGGAGTTGGGGCTGTTCAGCTCGGAGAAGAGAATGCCCTGAGGAGACCTTTCCTACAGAGAAAAAATTCACGCTTTGGCTGCCCAGAGAGGTGGCAGATGTCCCATCCCTGGAAACATTCCAGGTCATGTTGAATGGGCTGTGAGCAAGCTGGTCCAGTTGTAGGCACCCTGCTCTCTGCAAAGGGCTTGGACTAGATGCCCTTTAAGGGTCCCTTGCAACCCAAAGGGTTTTATCATGCAACAAATGACCTCTGGGTAGCAGCAGGCAGGAAACACTTTTCCCCATGCTGAGCAAAGTGTCCTGCAGAGCTGCTGGATCTCAGGTGCCCTTCAACTGTCCCACTGTGTCCCATGGCTTAACCTCAGGGAGGAGTCCTGAATGCTTTTGCAGGGTCAAGAGGACACTCAGGATACTGTGATACTGCAAGTGGACAGCTGGGCCTGCAGACTAACTGATCTCACTCTGGCTCACGTCATAGACAACAGCAGACAGCTCTGTCTGGAAACAGAGAGGTTTCTCGTGGTGTCCAAGATGGGTTTTGCACAATTCCTAGTGGAAGCAAAGAAAACACAGAGGCTGATGGCACCTAACAAAGCCATTTATCAGGGAAAGTCAGGAGAGCTCTCTGGGGTGCCTGCTGTATCTCCCAAAGCATTGTAAGAGATCTATGACACTCAGGGAGAGAATTCCAGCTGAGTCCTGCAGCCAGGTCACCCTGAAGGCATGCCAAAAGCATGATGGATTTTGGCTACACCTCACACCTGCCGATGTCCTGAGTGCCAAACTCCTTCTCCAGATAGAGAACTGTCTGGAATGTGTTGATTTGTTATTCAAAGCCAGTTAAAGAATGTTATTCTGGAGTGTGATGTCCTCCCTTAGAATTTCACCTTCTCCAAAAAGCAGCCCCAGGGACTCCAACTCAACCCAAGCACTTCACAGACACCTGAGCAGCCTTTCTTAGGGACAAGCAGCAGCAATGCAGGCAACTTTGTCCTGCTGTACTCAGGATCACAAAAGAGAAGAGACTGAAAATGAGAAGAATCTGGATGAGCTTTGTAGTTTTCTGGATGTTTTCTACTACAAAGGGCAGAGCTGGCACACACTGGACAGACTGTGGAGCTACTCACTGTGAAATGCAAATTCTCCTCTCATAATTTGACATTCATAAGAGCTGGATTTGAGCCTTCTCCCAGCTCCCCTCACAGCTGGGCCCACTCCCATTATGGTGGGAGATGCCACCTCTGTGAAGCATCTGTGTTGAAGCCAGACAAATCTGGACCATAATGCCCCCAAACTGGAGAATGGAGAACCACATCCCATGTTAGTCCTCCTGAATGCAGCTGGCAGAGCTCTTCCACTGCTTCTAGGGAGAGAATGATCTACACCTCCAACACACAGACCTTTGGAATCCTTTTGGCTGGAAAAAACCTTTAAGATCATTGAGTTCAACCATAAATCCTGCACTGTCACATCCACCACTAGAACACTGACACCACTTCAGGGAAGCAATTGTTCCTCAAGTCCAACCTAAGCCTGCCCTGGCACAACTGGAGGTCATTTCTTCTTGTCCTGTCACTCGATGCTTGTGAGAAGAGGCCAACTCCACATCACCCCAAATTCCTTTCAAGGAGTTGGAGAGAGCCAGGTGGTCTCCCCTCAGCCTCCTTTTCTCCAGGTTGAACAACCTCAGTTCCCTCAGCTGCTGCTCACAGGATTTCTGCTCTAGACCCTTTTCCAGATCTCCAGACAAGCTCCAGCACTCAGTGTGGAATGAGAAACCCAAAACTGAAGGCAAGATTTGAGGTTTGGCCTCACCAGTGACTGCCCCCCAGTACAGGGGGATGATCCCTGCCCTGGTCCTGCTGGCCACACTCTTGCTGATACAACCAGGATGCTGTTTGCCTCCTTGCCCAGCTGGGCACACACTGGCTTATACACAGCTGGCAGCCAAGCAGGTCCTTTTCCACAGGGCAGTTTCCCTGCCACTCTTCCCCTGAGCATGGAGCATTCCTGTGGCTGTTGTGACACAAGTGCAAGACTTGACCTTAATTAACCTCATCACAGTGGCCTCAACCCCATCAATCCAGCCTGGCCAGATTGCTCTGCACAGACTCCAAACCCCCCAGCAGATCAACATTGCTACCCAACTTGGTGTTGTCTGTCAAGTGACTGAGAGTGCACACAGTGCCCTCATCCAGAGCACTGATAAAGATATTAAAGAGAACTAACCCCAGCAGCAAGCCCTGAGGAACACCACCTGTGAGAGGCACCTCCAGCTTAACTCCATTCCCCACCAAACTCTGGGCACAGCCACCCACCAGAGAATGGCACAGCTGCCTGAGCCATAAGCACACTGGAGGGCACAGTGTCCAAGGTTATATTAAAGTCCAGGCAGACTCCATGCAGCCTTCAGATGTGGCCCTCGGGCACAGCTGACGCTGCAGAAAGCCAGGCCGAGCAGACAGAGCAGCCCCTGCAGGGCCTGGCCCCACTGAACTCCTTTCATCACCACGGACAGCAGCCACATCTGCCCATCCCCCACCCCCGTCCTCATCCCCACCTTCAGTCTCTTAGGATCAGCAGGGGCTTGAAAAGCTCTCAGAGGTAGGATTGCATCTGCCTTGAGTTCATTCTGTCCAGCAAAGCACTTGAGAGATTTCTCTCAGCTGCACTATAGAAGTTGTTGTCTTTAAACTCTCCCTTCCTTAGCATGGAGAATGGAGCTTGGACCAGATATCTTTAATGCCTCACAGAGGAGTGGCAGATGAACCTTGCCAAAAGGTCCAACACAAGACTGCACAACAAGAGGCGGAAAAGAACCTCCCCCCAGCTGCTGGCCACACTCTTCTTAATATAACACAGAGGACCATTTGGCTTCTTGGCCACAAGAGCACACTCCTGGCTCATGGTCAGCTCTGTATCCACCACCAGCACTCCCAGTTCCTTCTCCCCAGAGCTGCTTCCCAGCAGCTCACCCCCTCACCCCTACTGGTTATTCCCCTCCAAGTGCAGGACCCTACACTTGTCCTTGCTGAACTTCACAAGGGTCCCCCCCACCCAGCTCTCCAGGCTGCCCACACCTTGCTGCCTTGCAGCACAGCCTGACCAGGTGTCAGCCACTCTGCCCAGTTCTGTGCCAAAGCAGACTTGCTGAGGGGCCCACTCCATCCCTTCTCCCAGGTCACTGATGAAGATTCTGACCAAGACTGACCCCTAGGGAACACCACAACCTGCAGACCTCCAACTAGACTGAAACCTTTCAACACAAAGTATGCCTCTGCCACCAGCACATACATCCCACAGCGAAGGCCAAGGGCCTGGTGTGCTTCAGTCTGTCTTGTTCTCAGTGGAGAGCAGATACCAAACTGCCTTCCCAAGTGAGCACAGCCCTTGAGCTGGGAGACAGAAGATGTGAGATGTTCAGTTCTCATGCAACACCTGACCCCTCTCTTGAGCCCACTAAAAAGAAGAGGCCCAGTGGTGGAGGGCAACCCAGCACTGCAGCTCTCCCTAGGCCCTGCACCCTATTTGCCATCTTTATGGCACCGCGAGAGACCGAGCAAGGTGCAAACACCTTTTGAGACACTACTGATCACCCCCACACTGTCCAAGTCTCCTGAGTTTGATGGTATACAGTTACCTCTTCATCCTCATCCTCATCTTCAACATCCAGGATACCCGAATCTTGCTCAGACATGGGGCTAGTGTTTTTTACCTCCAGCTCAGAGCCTGCGCAGGCTTCTTTCTTGGACTTCTTCCCCGCGCTTATCCTGGGGTGCTGGGATACAATATTGTCCAGGTTTCTCTGCTGCTGTGCCTAAACAAAAAAAAAAGGAGAGAGAAAGAACAAATTTCACCTTTTATGACAGCGTCCTTGGATTTATTTTATCCTTTGTCAGCCACAAGACGCAATCAGTCAGGGCCTGGGCCAAAGGCGGCGCAGCGAAACGTGCGCTGCGTGGAGCACAGGAACCCTCCCGATGTTATGTTTCTGCCGAACGCAGATATTCCAGAGAACCAGAAGATTCATTTCAAAACCACTCCAGGGATTATGCAACAATACAAACAATATTCTGACTCTTCACAAATCAAAACACCAAGCCCATCACGCTGCCATATTGATCTATTTACAACCCAGATGCAGAAATATTAGCCCATAGGCCATGTGGTGACTGTCACAGGCTGAATTAAAGGACGCACTTAACCGTTGGATTTGTTCCTCTTTTCAACTCATGTCAGCACAAAACATTCCACATCTGGACCCCAGAGGTTCCTGAAAGCATTTTTGTGGTACCCCAGGAGAGCTTAATTGTAGGTTGCTGCTGTAGGGAATGAGCTGTGAAAGGTACTGAACCAAAATGGGCTTTCGGGGAGAAGCGCCACGGCTCAGCTCGTGGAGCCACGGACTCGGCCGAGCTCCTCCACCCACTCCTGGGGGCTTGGGGGTCACCTGCAGCAGAGGACACTGTGTGTTCTCTGCTGCAAAGACCCACTTGGCTTCCTCCTTGTTACCAAGCAGAATTATCTGACAGGTAAAAGAGTGTAGCTGCAATTGTTCAGGCTGGACCAAGTGATAGCACTGGGAGAAGTGGAACAAAGCTAGAAATGGGCAGATTCAGAGTGGACATGAGGAAGAAGTTCAGCATGAGAGTGGTGAGAGCCTGGAATGGGTTGCCCAGGGAGGGGGTGGAAGCCTGATCCCTGGAGGTGTTTAAGGCCAGGCTGGATGAGGTTGGGCACAGCCTGATGTAGTGTGAGGTGGCCCTGGGCATGTCAGGGGGGTTGGAACCGGCTGATCCTTGTGGTCCCTCCCAACCCTGACTGATTCTGTGATTCTAACTTTAAACTGAAGGTGAAGAATGAGAAGGGTAATGGCCTGGGGATGCTGTTCTTAACCCAACTCTCAAGTCATGGCCAAAACAAGGGGGAAAAGGCCCAGCCAAAGGATGCAGTGTTTCTGCACACATGGGGCTACACTCTGGTGTAATTAGAAATCAAACACTCTGAAATGTATATGGATTTACAGGATCCCTCCCACTTTCATCTCTGCATTTTCAGTATGTAGAGGAAAGGTGCATGGAAGCCATCCAGAGGTGCCTCTGATGCTCATCTGGATGGGAAGTTTCTTTGTAAAGAGCATTGAGTGTTTCTAGTTTCTGATATCACTAACAATACCTGCACCACCCAAATCCAGCTGCCTCTAAATCTTTCACTGCTGTGCTACAAGAGGAGGTGAAGGTGGTGGAGAGAGGCACCATGCCCTGCCCCACACTAAGGTGGCAGCCTGGCCTTAGAAAGGAGGAGGAATGCCAGGAATCATAGTGCAGACTCTGTTGTCAGTGAAACTACCTGTGCTAGGAAAACAGAGAATTAAACCAAGTGGAACCTACAAAAAACAATTCTTTTGGCTGAACTGCAGAAAACTCCATCTGGAGTAGAAGGCTTCAAAATTATTTCTTTTCAAACATTTTAAAGTTTTAATAGTGTGCAAAAATCTCTCATGAGTATCCTTTTGACAGCCTATCTCAGCTCAGCTCCTGTATGAATCCCTCCTTGGGAAGACAGATCCCATCAGAGATCCATCACTGGTGCAGCTTCCAGATCTGAAGAATATTAAAAGCCAAGCATGGAACGGATATGCCAACCCACCCAAAATCCTGCAGGATCTACTCTCACAGAACCAGAGAATCCCACCATGGCAGGGGTTGGAAAGGATCTCTGGAGATCATTCAATCCAAATTCCTGCTAAAGCAGAGTCACCCTGAGCAGGGAGCCCAGGATCACAATGTCCAGGGGGGCTGTGAATCTCTCCAGAGGAGGAGACTCCACAACTTCTCTAGGCAGCCTGCTCCAGGCCTCCAGCACCCTCACAGCAAAGAAGCCTCTTCTGATGTTCAGCTGGAGCCTCCTGGGTTCCACTTTATGCCCATTGCCCCTTCTCCTGTCATTGGGCAGCACTGGAAAGAGTCTTGCCCCCTGCTAAGCATCGCTCAGCTCCCCTCTGGGGCTGCTGTTCGGCAGGCTCTCAGCCTTTGCTCCTCACAGAGCTGCTCCAGGCCACTCAGCAGCTTTGCAGCCTCCACTGAACCAGTAGTTCCCTGTCTCTCTTGAACTGGGGAGCCCATAACTGGCCCCAGCAGTGCAGATATGGCCTCGGTGGGGCAGAGCAGAGCAGGAGGAGAAGTGCTGTGTAAGGCGAAGTGCCCTTCACGCCGTGCACACGCAATCGGCTTCCTTTTAATTACCGAGCGTGGCAATTGATAATTACATTAAACGGATCTAGCTGCCACTGGCTGCGGCAGGCTCTGCAGCTGACCCTTGCTTGCGGAGCCGCTGTGGCACAGGACAATCTTGACCTCTAGTGGCTGCGGAGCGGCAATGTCCTTGGATGCTCGCAAGGGCTCCGGCAAGAGGAGGGACACCCAACCCAGATTACGCCGAAGCTCTCTCCAGGGACGGCTCTCAACAATAGGCATTTCTGCAGCGGTGCCACAGAAGCAGCTCTGCGTGAGCCCTGATGGAGACAAATTTTTGCCAGGAACGTTCAGTAGTTGAGGCAGGGTTGGGCATAAAAGCGTTGTTTGCATTAGAAAGCTTGGCACTGAGGGGCACGGCTCTATAGAAAGGCATTGCAACAGCCTGGGAAGAGAATGAGGACTTCAAAAAGGGGAGCCAGCTCTTGGTCCTTCTGAAGGCCACACAACAAAGAGAACGCAGCCTTGATTCCACCCTCAGATACACCCTTTTATGACATAAGTTACTCAAGTGTAATGAAGTTGTAAGCCTGGATCCAGTGGAAATTACACCAAAAGCCAGCCCACAGTACTCATTAAAATCCCTTGAATTTATGTAATCTGTTTGCCTCTAGAAAGAGCAGGAATCAAAGAATGGGAAAATGCAGATCTGGGGAATAAAACACTGTGCCCAAAACGGATCATTAAACAGGGTGTAGCAAAACCACACCAGGACAAGAGGGAGAGGGAGACTCCAGGCCAACAAGCTGAGGGGGCTGTCACCAGCGCCGAGCTTTGCACTGAAGCCCTGAACATGCAGCACTCAGCACTTCAGGCAGAACACAGAAACTGCCTCACGAGAGGACCTTCTGCCTCCTCTTTTGCTCCCTCAGGCTGAGGGAGCTGGGATAGTTCAGCCTGGAGAAGAGAAAACTTTGTGGGGACCTTAGAGCTGCCTTCTAATACCTGAAGGCTGCAGAGGGACCTTCTACATGCATGCAGTGACAGGACAAGGGGAGGTAGATTTTAATTCAAGGAGAACAGGTTTAGGTTGGATCTTAAGATTCTTCACTAGAGTCTGGAATGGTTGTGGATGCCCCCTCCCTGGAGGTGTTCAAGGCCAGGCTGGATGGGGCCTTGAGTAACCTGGTCTAGTTGGGAGGTGTCCCTGCCCGTGGCAGCGAGGTTGGAGTAGATGCTCTCTAAGGTCTCTTCAAGCCTAAACTGTTCTGTGAGCCTCTGATTCTCAGAAACTACCTTAGCTATAGAATCATAGAATGGTTGAGGTTGGGAGGGACCTCAAAGCCTATTCAGCTCCAACCCCCTGCCATAGGCAGGGACACCTCCCACTAGAACAGGTCACTCGAGGCCTCATTTAACCTGGCCCTGAACACCTCCCCTCCATCTCTTTTCAAACCAGAGGCATTAATGTCACCCTTCAGCTTCAGCTATGCTCACAGGAGAAGCTGGGAAGTACACAACATCTATTGAGCAGAGGTCAGTATTGCTGAAATCCAAACTGAGTATTGACAAGAGTCTAGACACTGTGATCCTGGGCAGCCTGCTCTGGGTGACCCTGTTTTAGCAGGGGGTAGGACCAGGTGCTCCCCAGGGGTCCCTCCCACCCCCCACCATTCTGTGGCTCTGTAATCCACGTCCCACAGAGCTGCTGCAGGATGGGCACAGTGCAGCAGCAGCCAGCCAGGAGCCCGAGGAGCTGGTGTGGGACAAGCAGAGCACAGAAGTGAGGTGTTCCACTGGAATGACAGCAGGTAGACGCCAGCAATAACAGTAATTGCTTTTCCATTAACGGGAGGGCACTTCCCCCACCCCCCAGCTTGGCAGGAAACAATCTGGACTGAAGTGACCTGTAAGTGAGAAATATCAAATTTTCTTTAACTTGGGGCAGGCTGGGGTGAAGTCACCAAGGTTTCAGTTTCACCTTGAGAGAAGCAGAGCTGGGGAGAGGCCCAGAGGAAGCAAGGAAGGACAAATTGAGGCTTAACCGCCGAGGAGCTCCCTGCTCCTTCCCCCATCTCGCTCCCCGCACCTTCCCGGGCTGGGGGTGCAGCAGGTTTGACACAGCACATAAAGGATGAAAAACGACCTGCAGGGCAGGCACGTTTGGATTTTAATGTTCTGCTTCACATAAAGGCATCTGCAGGGAGCACGAGGAAGAGGTACACTTTAGAAACCACATCAAAGGGCAGGCGACACTCCAGTGTGCCCCCTAAAAACAGAGGGACCTGGGGGTACAGGGGAGGAGAAAAGCCCTGGAGGGACAGAAATCACACTAAAAATGCCCCTACCTTTTGGTGTGGCTTACATGAAAGCCAGGGCACTCCTGTGCTCTCCTGTAAAATTGCCTCTCATAGCAGATGATCACTCTCTTGACCCTCTGCCTAACGTGATGATAAAAAAAGCAAAGGTAAGGACCCAACTGTCTGCTCACAGCCAACACCACACCGAGCAGCAGCACACAAAGCTCTGGGTCCATGGAGCTGCAACTCCTTCCAAGCACAGCTGCTTCCTTCATCCACGTGACCAGCACAGCAGTCTGGCAGCCTCCTGGCAGGCCAGCAGCACCCCTGTCCCTCTGGCAGGGCAGAGATCCCAGCTCCCCTGAGAGCAAGGCTATTTCCAGGCTGCTGGACAGCAGAAGCAAAGGCAACTTTTTCATCTCCGGGCTCAGGTTTAGGTCAGTGACCTACAGGCTGGAGCCAGGCTCTGCTGGGTGATGCCCAGTGCCAGGCCAAGGGGCAATGAGTGGAAGCTGAGGCAGAGGAAGTTTCATTTAAACATGAGGAGGAATTTTTACCCTGTGAAGGTGACAGAACCCTGGAACAGGTTGCCCTGGGGGGCTGTGGAGTCTCCCTCTCTGGGGATATTCAAACCCACCTGGATGTGTTCTAGTGTGACCTGCTCTGGGAGATGCTGCTCTGGCAGGGGGGTTGGACTGGATGAGCTCTGGAGGTCCCTTCCAGTCCCTGACACTCTGATTCTGTGATTTGCTGTTGCAGCAGGATTGGGGTTGCCCAGCAGGCAATCTAAAGGACCCTCTCCACAGCTGGGAAGCTGCCAGGTTTTGTTGGCTGAATGCAAACAAAAGATTCTCTTTTGCTGCTGTTCTTTGGGAAACAGAGACTCAAAGGAACAAGGGGCAAGAGAAGTCCTTTACCAGGTGCTTTCTGTTCCCAGCCATCCCCTTCTGTCATGCCACCTGCATACCACTGCACCAAGTGCTCAGCAGGATGTGGCTTTGGGGCTTTGCCTTCAAGCCTGTCATACACAAGCCCTAAGTATAAGTCCCCATAAAACACAGAATGGTTTGGATTGGAAGGGACCTCTAAAAGTCATCTAGTTCCAACCCATGTCAGATGTCTCTGGCACAGGCAGAGACACCTTTGGCTAAGCCCAGAGCCCTGTCTCTGTGCCTGAGCACTTTCAGGCAGCTTGGAGAACCTGCTGGGCACACTTTTTATAATGCACCCCAGGAGACTGTTGTCCCTCTTGGCCACAAGGACACACTGAACCTGCTGCCCACCAGCAGTGCCAGGTCCTTTTCTGTGGAGCTGCTCTCCACCAGGTCAGCCATCCTGAAACTGCTGTCACGAGCTTTGAAGCAGCAAATCCACTTTCACCTCTCCTCACAACTCAACCAAGCAAGCACACAGCCAGCCTTCTGCAGGGGAGGTTAAATGGTTTGGCTTCAAACACTGGTGCCAAACAGCAGCTGATTTTTTTTGTAGTTGATGCTTTCAAAGAAGCTTGAGCTGAAGCAAACAGCTCCAACCCCAGAAGGAGGGAATGGGCAATGACATGGAGTAGCAGAGCAGGTCATGGACTCCTCCAGGCTCTGCCTACAGAAGCCATGCCCGTGTAGGTGGTAGAAAGTTGTTGTACCACCCCCACAGGGAACAAGCTCCTTTAAAACTTAAATAGGTTTTTATAGGGTTTTTATAACTTTGCCTTCTTTTCTGCCCTGCTCTGCCAAGGCTTGCACATGTCTTACCTCCTGTCACCTCCACCCACCCAGGAGCTGACAATATTTACTCCTCAGAAGAATCTAATTAGCTCTTTCCTGATGAGACAGTAGATAAGGCACAGGAGAAGGGAAAAAAAGGGCTTTTATGATTTAAAGGGAATGAAGCACCACTGTGGTTAGCTTCAGTGGTTTTGATTAGTTGCTGTGATTGTTTTATAGACCCTTCTGATGGGCTGAGACACAGGATGTTAAAGTAGTGTTTCCCAATATCCCTAGGAATGGGATACATATTCCTTAAACAACATTAGCAAAAAGGCAGGCTGGATACAGGGGAGGCAGAGAAGAAAGTTAATAAAAAATGACAGTCAGGCTGGCTCCCAGCCAAAGAGCCATTTGAAAGCTATCAAATCCCCCTCGGATCAGATAAAAGCAGGGATTATTGCTGCAAGGTGTAAACTCAAGGCTCTGACACAGCTTCTGGTTTGAGTTTGGACAAAAAGCTCGCTGCTTGTCAGGATGATAAGAGGGTTTGCCTATCTGCTTTCCCCGGTGTTAACTGGTTATCAGAGAAAACAATTTGTCAGAGGTTTGTCTGACAAAGTTCACCCTCAGCACAGGAAACAGAGCCCCAGAGCTGATTTTTAAACTCGGTTCATAGCCATTAAAAAAGTCAGTTTAGAAATGCAGCAATCACTAAGTTTGCTCTCCCCAACACCCTGCACAGACACTGCTTCAATCTCCCACTCCTCCCTCCCCCAAAAAGCATAGAATTGTTTTGGAAGAGGGGTACAAAAGCATAGAATTGCTTTGGAAGAGAGGCACAAGACCACTGAGTCCAAGCCTTAAGCCAGCACTGCCAGGTCACACTAAACCATGGCCCTCAGCACCACATCTGCGCGGCTCAAATCCCTCCAGGGATGGGGACTCCACCGCTGCCCTGGGCAGCCTGGGCCAGAGAAACATTTTGGAGAACAAATTGTTGCTCATGTCCAACCTAAACCTGCCCTGGGTTAATCTGAAGCCATTTTCTCTTGTCCTGTTGTTTGTTACTTGGGAGAAGAGACCAATCCCCACCTGGCTCCAACTTGCTTTCAGGGGTGGTTGTAGAGAGCCAGAAGGTCTCCCCTCAGCCTGCTGCTTTTCCCCAGGCTGCACAAGCCCAGATCCCTCAGATACACCTCACAGGCCCTGTGCTCTAGACCCTTCAGCAGCTTCACTGCCCTTCTCTGGTCATGCTCCAGCACCTCAGTGTCCTTCCTGGAGTGAGGAGCCCAAAACTCAACCCAGTACTGAAGGTGTGGCCTCACCAGTCTCGAGTACAGGGGGATCTGGGCCAGGATGCTGTTGGTCACCTTGGCCACCTGGGCACACACCAGCTCACCTTCAGCCAATACCAACAAATACTCCAGGTCCTTTTCTGCCAGTTTCCAGCCACTCTGCCCCCAGCCTGAAGCATTTGTGGGGCTGTTGTGACCCAATTGCAGAAGTCACCACCTGGCCCTGGCTCATGGATCCAGCCTGCCCAGGTCCCTCTGCAGAGCCTCCTGTTCAAACAGATCATCACTCCCAGCCAACTTTGTGTCATCTGCAGTCTGATGGTGCCCTCCAGCCTCTCACCCAGATCATTGCTAAAGACATTAAAGAGAACTGTCCTCAGCACTGTGCCCTGAGCAGCAGCATTTGTGACCAAAGGACTCTTCCTCCTCAGACCATCTGGTGCTAAATGCAGCTCCTGATGCTGATATTCTCAAATATCACTTTTGCTCAAATATAGATTTGGGGCATCAAGTATGTGATGGGGAACACTCAATTCTCCCTTTGCTCTTGATTTATCCTCACCTCCACTCTCCTCCTCCTCCTCACCTGCAAGATGAGATCAGTGCTGTCTATAGCCAAAGAGTTCACCCTAAGAAGTTATTTGGTGAATTCAGCATCCATACAAAACCTTTCCAGCCTCAGCAGGTTTCAGACTACAGAGGTGATGAGGGCAGAACCTGCTCTGAATGACTCTGCTTTAGCAGTGAAGTTGGACTGGATGATCCCCAGAGGTCCCTTTCAATCCCTACACCATTCTGTGATTCAAAAGTTCTTTGGAGAAGCTGCTGCAGTGCAGTATTGGGAGGAAGATCAAGCCTGGAGTGAGGCCCAGAGGAAGCAATGAAGGCCAGTATTTGGAGGCAGATCAAGTCTCCTCTTCCCTAGCAGCTGTAAAAAGGAGTGTCTCATGTTAGCATTGATAAAAGCACTTAAACAACCAAGTTCTTGAGGTCAGCTGTACAACAAAAGCCCCAAAGCCATTTTTTTAGCAGCCCTTTAGTGAGCAAAGTGCTGATTTACACTTTGTTGGGGTCCAGCAGGCAGAACAAACTGTCTGCAGGTAGGCATCAAAAGCAGCTCAGTTATGTGATTACAGAGTTTATTTCTCACATTTACAGCGAGCAGAGAAGCTGTAAATGAGATAAGTGGACTAAAGGCAGGAGGAGGAAGGCTGCTGCTGCACAAAGTACTTCAAGCACATTGAAGAGCATGGCCCTGCCAGCTCCACAGCTCAGGTGTTTAATGGGTCCCAAGCACTTTGCAGGGCAGGCTGAGATCAATCATTTGCTGCTTGCCAGTAAGCAACTGGATGGAGATTCTTTGATTAACTTTCACCAACAATTTTGAATTCCTTTTCAAATGCTGAGAAGCTTCACACCAACTCCCCTGCCGTCTGCAGCCCTATCAGACATGCTCTGATGTTGGGCTGGGTTTGTTTTTTCTCATGCTGCTTTTTCATCCAACACTGAAGAGGCTTCTCCCTCCCCAGCCAGGCTCAGCACCGGCTCAAAGCACAGTGGAAACTCCCACACTCTGGGCTGAACCTCCCCAGCCTGACTGCAACTGAAACAAACCCTGCAGAGTAAGAGAGGGAGCAGCAAGGTCACCGCAGCCAAAACCAGCCAGAGGGTCCAGCTCTCACCCTCCACACCCCAGAACAGCTTTGGTACACACAACTGTGCAGGAGAGGGGATGGAGTCTCCTCCTCTGGGGACTTTCAAAACCTGCCTGGATGCAATCCTGTGCAGCCTGGCCTGGGTGATCCTGCTTTAGCAGGAGGATTGGACTAGATGACCTCCAGAGACCCTTCTGACCCCCATCATGCCAGGATTCTGAGACCCTCAAAAAGTCATATAGTGAACAGAGTTAACCCTTGCAGCCTGGCCTCAGAGTAAACCCTGTAGGAGCCAAGTGCTCCTTCACTCCCTCTCTCCTGGGCCTTCTCCAGCATTCTGGAGATAGATTCTCTTTCAAGGTTCTGCTTTTGCTTCCATTTGGGGTTTTTCAGCACTCTGAGGAACCAGCAAAACCACCTATCTTAGGTGGTCCTGGCTACCCTGGAACACAGAGGCACCTCCAGACAAGAATAAAGCCCTGAGCTGCAAGTCCTGGACAAAACCTTTTCTGCTTTCCTGCAAGGTAGCCTGTAAGCCTTTAGATCAGCTCTGGAGAGAGCTGCACAACAGACACCTGGAGGACCTAACTCACTGCCCAGAGCTAAGGTCAGAAACTTCCCTCAGCCATACCCAGGGCAAACTGAAGTAACAGATTCCACAGGTGGTCCTCACCTAAATCAAGCAGTGGGCAGCATTCCACCAGCTCCAGCACAGTAACAGATCATCTCTTCCAGGAGGATCTGTGCTAATCCACTCTTGGCAACAGCCCAAAGGAATGCCACCCAGGATGGCAGCGACAGTGCCTCATCTCCTCTGAGATACATCCAAAGGCACTTTTGGGCACTGACCTCCATGACCTGACGATGCAGCAGACCATGAGGACTAAGGGCAATGACAGACAACAGCCTAACAGGGCACACTGCATCACTGGAGAGCTGAGAACTTGTTTGATGACTGCATGATGGCCTCCATAACGTTGATCGTGTCTGCAAGGGCTGAAGGATGTGGTGGATGCCCCAACCCTGGAAACATTCCAGCTCAGGTCGTTTGGGGCTCTGAGCAACCTCCTCTACTTGAAGATGTTCATGCTGAGTGCAGGGGGGGTTGGACTGGATGAGCTTTAAAGGTCCCTTCAAATCCAAACCATTCTCTGTCTTGAGAGCCTCACCATGCATCTTTCCAGTGGTAAGCTAAAGGTGCTCACCCAAACTGCTGTCCACTGTGGAGCAAGAGGTGATGGAAGGACCACTTCAGAGCCATGAACCAGTGGACCAAAGAGCCAAGCAGTAAGACAGGGCAAAGATCCCAGCAGTTCAAGACTGAATCCTAGAATCAAAAGAAGCCACTACCCTCTTGTTCCTGTCTCTTGAGGGACACAGACAGCAGCAGTACCCTCACCTTCAGAAGATTAAAAACTATTAAACTAAGAAAACTCAAACTTTTTTCAAGAGAGAGAAATCCTTCTTGGGAGAAAGAAATGTTCACTCTGTTTGGGAACAACCCAATGGTTTTCTTGATGAGAAACCCACAAAGCAGATGCCAAAAGGGCTGAGCCACACAGAGTAGCTCTTCTTGTTCAGAACTAAATTGCTTTTTCATGATCATCTTCACCGTGATCCATGAGCTTTAGGGTAGCAGTGCAAGACAGCAGAACATTAGCTGGGTAATTCTGGTTTTAATTAATCAGAGAATTAAACAGTCTCTGCTCCTCCAAGCATGTTGACTGGAAGGGGAATTTAATCCCCACATGAGAAGTTTCACTGGAAACAACCTCACAGGAGAGTTAGGATTTCATCTGGCTCCCTTCTCTCCACGCAGGCTGCTCTGACCCCATGGAGCAGTCTGGCCATAAGCAGGGGCTGGGTTTTTTTCCTGTAGCAGGGGGCTCCAGGAGGGTTGGAGAGGGACTATTGACAAGGGCTTGGAATGGCAGGACAAGGAGGAATGGGTTTGAAGTGTCAGAGGGGAGATTGTGCTTCTGTGCTCCACAACCTCCCTGGGCAACCTGTGCCAGTGTCTCACCACCCTCACTGCAAACAACTTCCTCCTAACATCCACTTTCAATCTCCCCTCTGACACTTCAAACCNCAGAGTGTGATCTTTGATCACGTTGGGTGCTTCTGTGCTCCACAACCTCCCTGAAGGTCTTCTTGTGCTCCACAACCTCCCTGGAGGTGTTCAGGACCAGGCTGGATGAGGCCTTGAGCAACCTGTTCTAGTGGGAGGTGTCCCTGCCTATGGCAGGGTAGTTGGAACTGGCTGAGGTCCCTTCCAACCTAAACCATTCTGTGATTCTATGAATCCAGAGACAGGAGAGTCACACTGGATAGAAGGAAGAAATTGCTTGCACTGAGGGTGCTAAGACACTGGTCCAGGCTGCCCAGAGAAGAGGTAGATGCCTCATCCCTGGGTGAGGTTGGCTGGAGCTCTGAGCAACCTGCTCCAGCTGAAGATGTCCTTGATGACTGCAGGGGGATTGGACTGGATGAGCTTTAAAGGTCCCTTCCAACCCCAAACCATTCTTGACTTCAAAACCTGATCTCATCTTGCTTCTGTAAATTGATCTCATGTTCATCCTTCAAGGCATCAGAAGTTATTGTAGAATTAGCAGGGTGCATTTCAAGAGGGAAAAACACAACAAAAAAAAACCAAAAAAACAAACAAGCAGAAAAATAAAGAGCAGTCCCTGTGAAGAGTCGCCACGCTGAGAATTCCGAGAGGCAGCAGAAGCAGCGAGTGCCTGTCCCTGCCTGCTGTTTACTGGACCTGATCTGCCCTCTAAAGGCTGCAGCAGAGAGTGCAGAGACATTTTCAGGCCAATACGAAGACCTGCAACTGTTACACATCCTCTTCCCTTCACCTCCCTGCCCTCTCTCCCCCACAACCCATGCACTGTTCAATCACTTCAGAGGATGCCAGGCTCAACCTGACCAAGCCGAGCCTGAGCTCAGCCCACAGTGACCATCCTGGCCGCACTGAACTCAGAAACTCTGCCTGAGCCCTGATGGGGCCAGGATCAGACCTCTACAGCAGTTTTCCTCTGTGCTGACAGAGAGATGAGCATCACAGAATCGCTCAGGTTGGAAAATACTTTAAGATCACCAAGTCCAAGCATCAATCCAGCACTGCCAGCTCACCACTAAACCATGGCCCTCAGCACCACATCTACACAGCTTTTCAAACCATCCAGAGGTGCAGGCTGCACCTTCACTGCCCTGGGCAGCCTGCACCAGACTTTAACAACCCTTTCAGGGAAGAAATTGTTCCCAAACCTTATTTATGCCTAATTGGACGTTTAGGTGAACCCCAGACTGAATCTCAGCTGCTCTACAGTTGGATGCAATTTTGTAAGTCAGTGGCCAGAAGACCACCAACATTGCAGCATGACCCCACCAGCAGCTCACAACCTACACAACCCATTCCAGAAAACCCTGAAAGCTGAGTCTTTGACCCCAGCACCGGCCCAGGTTGCCCAGAGAGGCGGCAGGTGCCTCATCCCTGGAAACATTCCAAGTCAGGTTGGATAGGGCCCTGGGCAGCCTCCTCCAGCTGAAGATGCCCCTGCTGACTGGGGAGGTTGGATTAGATGAGCTTTGGAGGTCCCTTCCAACCCAAAGTGTTCTGTGACTCAGTGATTCTATGGAACTGTTGCCCCAGCTGTGGATTCTCTGAAGCTGCTGCCACAGAAGGGCTGATGCATGACAGGAGCCCATCTTGCTGGCAGGCACAGCACTGCCAGTGGATTTGCAGCTGAACTCACTGAAGCCATTTTTGCTGCCTGGAAATCCCCAGGGCTCTCTGGTGACAGACTTCCTTCAGAGCAACATGTGGCACAGCAGAGAGGAGCCCGACCTGCAGGCACTTCTCAAAGCTCTATTCCTGCTTCTCCTCCCTCAAACACTACCCTTTTTGTTGGTTTTTTTTCAGAACACTCCAGAAGACAACACCCAACTTCCAGGGTGCCATTTCTTACCCTCCTAAAGCACTTGGTGATGGTTTAGATTTCAAGACTGACTTTTCAAAGCATTTCACCATCACCATACTTCCAACAGCATGGAAGTAATAGCAAAGAAACTTGACAATGAGAAGAGAGAGGGAGGGAAGCAGAGGTTTAAATCACCCAGAATAGAAGCAGACCATCTCTGCACAAATAAGATTTAATCCCTCAAAGCACCAAGCAACTTCCACATGCTGCCATGGAGCAATTTTGCACTTTAATCCCTTTCTGGCCACTGCAGTCAGCTAATCCACTGGATTTCATCATGCTTCACTAACAGCCTATTTTGAAGGCAAAAAAAAGAGTAAGGTAAAAGATATATATTGTGACACACACTGCTGGTAGCAATTTGGTAGAGGTTTAGGTGATAGGTTGGACTCAACAATCCTAAAGGTCTTTTCCCACCTGGTTAATTCTGTGATTCACCCACAGACACCAATGGGTCTCCCAGCAGGGGCATGTTGTCACCATCCCCCTGTACTCAGCACTGGCGAGGCTGCACTGGGTTCAGTTTGGGGGCCCACACTCCAAGAAGGACACTGAGGTGCTGGAGAGTGTCCAGAGATGGGCAATGGAGCTGGCGAAGGGTCCTGAGAACAAGCCTTGTGAGGAACAGCTGAGGGAACTGGGGTTGTTTAGTCTGGAGGAATGGAGCCTCAGGGGACACCTCCTCATTCTCTACAACTCCCCAACAAGAGGTTGGAGCCAGCTAGGAGCAGGTCTCCTCCCCCAGGTAAGAAGTGATAGGGCAAGAGGAAACAGCTTCAGCTGCCCTGGAGCAGGCTGCCCAGAGAGGCTGTGGAGTCTCCTTCCCTGCAGAGATTCCAACCCCACCTGGACACTGTGATCTTGGACAAGCTGCTGTGGGTGCCCTGCTTTAGCAGAGGGTTGGACTGGATGATCTCAGGATGTCCCTTCCAACCCTCACCATGATGGCACTCTGTGCTTCTATGATTCCAGGACTGCTGCAGGGTGGAACCATGCCTCAGTGCTCAGGAAGTGACATTTTTGTGCCTCACAGCTCTGCTACAAAGTTTTCAACACCTCTCAGCTCTACAGAGTTCTCAATTTCTGTACAATGAATGCAGAGATGCTGTGGAGCAGCCTTGGAGAGCAGAGTAGGAGTCAGCACTGCTACCTCACAGCCCAGCAGCCTTTCTTCTGGCCACCAGGTCAGGAACCCTTCCCAGGATGCCTACACTGAAAACTCTCAGACTTCAAAATTACAATCTCATTTTTAAAGACCAAAATAAACAGAAAAAAAAAAAAAAACAACCCCAAACCACCACACCACCACCAAAAAAAGAGCAATTATAAAGTCAGAATTCCTCCAACTTCTCCTTAGTAAAAGTTTTATAACCCTCCAACATGTGGCACTCCAGCATAAAACCTGGCAGAAGGGGAAAAAAAAATGCCCTGGTCTGCCTTCCAGACATACAGCAACATTTCAGCACTGGCAGGGATGGGCTGGTTCCTATTAGCAGCTTTTTTCCATTTTACATTTGCTAGTTAATTTTATAGAAACAAATAAAGGGACCTGCATATTATAAATCTATTAAGGATTAAAAAAAAAGTGACCCTGAAAAAAAAAAAAAAAAAAGACCAGAAAAATCTCACACCTTCCCTCCAGCCCTTTCCAATTTGGATTTATAAACCTTTTAAAAGCAAAAAGCACCTCTCAGTTCAGCTGGGAGGTCTTCCCTTGGTCCCCAGGAGCAGGCACATGTGTGGTGGCATCGTTTTTCATATCTCAGGTGCAGGTCAGTTGATCCACTCCTCCCTCTCAGCTAACTCACTCCCCCCTGCTGCTGAGCAATATGGACCAAAAGCCTGTTTGCATCTAGTCCCAAGATCAGTTTGGTGAGAGAAGCTGAAGCACACAGCTCCACAGGGTTTCCACTCTCATGCCTCCACCTGGAGCTGCACCTGCTTTACACAAGGTGTGAGCTTGACCCCCCAGAGTGCACAGCTCAGGCACTGGTACTGCCTCAAACTAAGCAGGGGGAGACATCTCCATGAAGTTTAAGGTCAGGAAGGAAAACCTGAGCTCATGTCACGAGGAACATATTACACTGAGAAAAAAGTCAACCAGACCACAGACTCCCAGCATGGCAGGGGCTGGGCAGGGCCTCTGGAGTCCAACTCCCCTGCAAAAGCAGCATCACCCAGAGCAGGCTGCCCAGGATCACAACCAGATGGGGTTTGGATCTCTCCAGAGAAGGACACTCCACAACCAAACCATTTCTGTTTTCCTCCTGTGAAAACCCAACCAAGTTTGCTGCCCAGCAGCCAGACAGCAGCCAAGGAGCTCCAATGTGCTTCAGCTCAGGGCTCAGTTGGCCACTGCTCTGTTTTGGGGACTTCACAGCCTCCAAAGTTCCTGGGAAGAGTTTCTCAGCACGGGGCCAATGTGGTCTGCACATGGGAGTGAGGAGCTCCATGGGACTGGCTGGGATAGCAGAGCACAACAAGGCAGCCCTTGGGATATTTATAGGAGCATCTTCAACAACAGGGAGCTTGCACGGGGAGAGCATGTCATCAATTCCAGCAGTGGGGCATGGAGCAGATTGGAAACAGGGGGAAAGGAAAAAAGAACAGCATTGCACAAGTTCCTCCTCCAGAACTCTCCCTGGACTGTGAGTTTTCAGTGTGGCTTTAAGTAACATCTGAGCCTACAACTGATTCCCAGCTCCTCAGATTGGTTCTCCTTGTGATGGCTCTTTACTGATCCCAGATGTCGATGCACTCCACGGCACGGAGCACTCGCTACTCGTGGGCTAACATCTGAACCACAGCAGAGGATCCCAGCAGGACAGGGCTTGGAAAAGACCTCTGCAGATCATCCAGGCCAACCTCTGCCAAAGCAGGGTGCCCAGGCTCAGAGTGTCCAGGCAGACAGAGCTGGTGGCCCAGCAGCCAGGAGAGCAGATTCTCACTGTGCTAGCAGGTAGCATAAAAGTTGTGAAAGGAGAGCCCAGAGACCTGGAGACCTTGAAGCCATCACCTGAAGCCCCAAAAAGGTGAGAATCAGTCTCTGAACTCTGGCAGATTTACTCTGTGTATCTCCAGTGTGGATCCTGTGAAGAGATCGGGGGTTTGAGTCTTAAAGCATCATGAGGTACTTGAAATACAAGGGTGATGGTTTTGAGCTGCAAGAAGTGTTTTACACTGAGGGTGGTGGGACACTGGCACAAGCTCCCCAGAGAAGTGGCAGATGTCCCATCCCTGGAAACAAAGTGAGGTTCTCTGGGGCTCTGAGCAACCTGATCTAGTTGAAGATGTCCCTGCTGACTGCAGGGGGCTTGGACCAGATGACAGCTGAAAGGCTGAGAGAGGATCTTCTCAGTGCTGTTCAACACCTAAAGGGTGAGAGCCAAGAGGACAGGGCCAGATTCCTTTAGTGGTCCCCAGTGACAGGACAAGGGGCAGGGGGCACACAGGAGGCTCCCCCAGTGACAGGACAAGGGGCAGGGGGCACACAGGAGGCTCCCCCTACACTTAAGGAAGACCTTCTCTGCTGTGAGGTGCCTGAGCCCAGACCAGGCTGTCTGCAGTAGTTGTGGAGTCTCTTTGGAGAGGTTCCAACCCCACCTGGACACTGTGGTCCTGGGCAAGCTGCTGAGGGTCCCCTGCTGTAGCAGGGGTCTGAACTGGATGCTCCCCAGAGATCCCTTCCAACTCCTACCATGCTGGGATTCTGTGACTGTGAAAGGACAATGTCCCTTCACTGGTCCCCAGGCTGATGCTAGGCCTTCTTCCAAGCAGTCATCAGGACTTGCCAGACACTTGCAGGATTTCTCTCCCTCAGTCACAGCTCCCACATCACCCAGCCTGGAATTGTCAATCAGCTCCTGCCAGCCAAGAGCTGGAGTAAAGCAAGGTTTTAAGAATAACCTGGAGAGATGGTGCAGCATGAGGTGAGGAAAGGGAGCTGGCTGCCTCCTGGCAGGGGGAGGACACTTCTGCTCCAGCCTGCTCAGTGTGAACCAGGCAGGGAAAGAAGCCCTCAGCTTACCAGGTGCTGCTGTGGGAAGTTATCAGCAAATGCTCCTCAGGGCCAACAGCAACAGCACCACTTAAAGCATCTGCTGAGCAGAGCTACTGTACAGCAGAGATGCTGTGAACAACTGCAAGTGCTAAGTGACCCCACACAGCACCCAGCAACAGGCTGGCTCTGGGGCACTGCAAAGGAAGCCAGGAATGGCAGCTGAACTGCAGGAGGACAGACAGGCCATGAGTGCAAGCACTGCTGCCTGCAAGGGCAGAACAGCCAAGGCTCTGCATCAGGAGGACCAACTGAGGTGAAGCCTTTGATGTGAGGTCTGAGAAGGAAGTTTTACACTAAAAGCTGGGAGAAGTGGGACAGACCCAAGCAATGTTGATTAAAGATGTGGCTCAAGAGGTGCCACAAGACAGAGAGCAGTGGACACTCAGCCACAGGCCCTCTGCAAAAGCAGCCTCCTTTGGGGGGGGGAAGAATGGCCAAACACCATTCATTCACAGCAGGACTTGAGAAGTCCCAACACAAAATGGTCACTTCATGTCCCAGTAGCTACAGAGCATGCTGGGGCAGATGGCTTTGTGCATCCCTTACTGGTGAGGATGCAGTGGTCAGCGTGGCCTGATCCTCCCCACGGGGAGCCTTCGGTCCTGCTGTCTGCTAACTGCACACAGGACACAAGTCTGAGGGCACTGCAGGACTCTCCCAGCACCCTCTGTGGAAAACAAGCTGTGATGGACTTGGGCAAACAAGCTTTGTGGGTCTGGATTAAGGCCAGATGCTGAAGCAGGAGCAGGAACACAGGAGGCTTTTCTCTCTGGCCCACGACCAGGGCTGATCCCATGCCCCAAGCCAGCCCTTCACCATGATGGATGGAGCAGTCCCCCTCACCATAAAGGAAGGCTGCTTTCCCACAATCCCAAAGCCATCCTCTGGCAGCAATATGCTTTCTGAAGAGCTATGCAAAATTCCTGTCCTCCCTCCCTCCAGGTGGCAACTGCCACTCAAAATGCCTAATGCCACCAACTGCAGGACCCCAGGATGCCCATCCTCAGATTAGTCTGTAGCTCCCCCACAGAAAACAAGCAACTGGAGATGGCAAACCCAGCTCTGGAGAGCTGTGGCACAGGCAGCAGCACTGCAGGTCTTCTGCAAAGAGCCACCAAAGATAAAACAACCTTTGGATTTGAAAGGGACTTCTGGGCTATGTCTGTCTTAAAAGTCAATCTAAATTTGCATGTACCCCTTGAGGCTCTTCATACCAAAGGGTTCCCATCAAGGCTCTAACAATGCTGCTGCCCTTTCTCATGACAATGACAAATTCTCCTTCTCTTGATGGATGCTTACCCTCCACAGAAGTCAACAGCAAAAAATGTGAAGCAGATACTGAGCACCAGGATGAGCTTACAGAGTCCTTTGGTCTCCTCAGCAAACCCTGATTAAGAACTCTGCAAGATGCAATGAAGATGTTGAAAGAGATACCAATGCCAACATGAAAGGCAGTTCAGGTTCCTCCCAAGGCCTCTGAGCAAAAGTGGTCTCTACTCTTCTGTAGGGCTTTCAGCAGAGATGTCAGCCCTTGTTTTGTCACTGTCCACTGTAAAGGCTTTAGAGCAAAAACAATACAATGAAAGGGAACAAAGCTAAGGCAGCTCAGAGTCACCAAAGGACTGCCCATGCAAACTTCAGAAGCAATCTTCTGAATGGCCCCACCAAGAGAGGCCCTTCAGTGGCTCTGCCACATCAGCCACCCCCGTGGGAGGTCTGGGGACAGCCCTCAGTGCTCACAGAGCCAAGGGGAAGATAACACTGCTCAGGAGCACCCAGGAAAAGGAACTGCCTTCTGAACAGAGAGCAAGGCCAAGGCTCCTTCCACGCAGGCACAGCCAGAGGTGGCACAGGTGGCAATGCAACAGTCAGCACCTCCTGTCCAGCTCAGCAGCAGCAGAGATTCCAGATGACCACAGAAATTCCTGCAGACCTAATGCCTGCCAGCACAAGGTGTGAGGAGCTACAGGGAGCTATGCACAGTGAGTCTGACCCAGCTCAGCAAGCTTCCTGCCACAAAGGCTGTTTGGTTCTCAGCAGGACAACCAAGACTGACCACACTGAGACTCATTTACAGGATCAAGTATTTGCTGCTAATCACAGAGGCACTGCCAGGTCACCACTACAGCATGGCCCTCAGCACCACACCTACACAGCCTTTCAATCCCTCCATGGATGGGGACTCCACTACTGCCCTGTGCCAGGGCTTGACAACCCTTTCAGAGGAGAAATTGTACCTTGAAATTGTTCTCCTTCCCCTCTGCACCAGCCTAGTACTGGGCCAGTTCTGGGCTTCCTAGCTCAGGAGAGACAGGAAGCTATGGAAGAGTGTCCTATGGAGGTTCAAAAACTCCTGAGAGAACTGGAGCATCTCTGAGAGAGCAAAGGTTGAGAGCCCTGGGGCTGGAGAAGAGCAGCCCCAGAGGGGATCTGAGCAATGCTCAGCAAGAGCTAAAGGGTGGGGGGCAATAAGATGGTGCCAGACTCTTCTCAGTGGTGCCCAGTGACAGGACAAGTGGCGAGGAACACAAACTGGAGCTCAGGAGGTTCTCTCCAAACATGAGAAGAAATTCCTTTGGTGTGAGGGTGCTGGAACCCTGGAGCAGGCTGCCCAGAGAGGCTGTGGAGTCTCCTTCCCTGCAGAGATTCCAACCCCACCTGGACACTGTGATCTTGGACAAGCTGCTGTGGGTGCCCTGGAGTCTCCTTCCCTGAAGAGATTCCAACCCCACCTGGACACTGTGATCCTGGGCAAGCTGCTGTGGGTGCCCTGGAGTCTCCTTCCCTGCAGAGATTCCAACCCCACCTGGACACTGTGATCTTGGACAAGCTGCTGTGGGTGCCCTGCTTTAGCAGAGGGTTGGACTGGATGATCTCAGGATGTCCCTTCCAACCCTCACCATGATGGCACTCTGTGCTTCTATGATTCCAGGACTGCTGCAGGGTGGAACCATGCCTCAGTGCTCAGGAAGTGACATTTTTGTGCCTCACAGCTCTGCTACAAAGTTTTCCACACCTCTCAGCTCTACAGAGTTCTCAATTTCTGTACAGTAAATGCAGAGATGCTGTGGAGCAGCCTTGGAGAGCAGCCTGCACCAAGCTTTCTCACACCAAAGTGGACAGTAGGTTTTCATTACCTTGCAATATAAAGCTCCAGACATGGGCATTTTCTTTGATTTCCCTGATCCCTTCTTTACATTATGTGCCCTGGTTTAAAGTAAAAAAAAAAAGCTTAGTGGTTTGGCTTTTTTTTTTTTTTTTTTAAACAAATAATTAAAAATAGAAGCAGCAAAGAGTTGGAAAATGTTTAGGAGTCAATTGTTCATTGGGACTCCAACTGATTTTAATGAAAAAATATGGTTATGATTCTTTAAAAGCAGCACTTTTATGTTTTGCATAAGGAAAGTCCCTTCAATGCAACCTCCAGGGCACTTTTTTTTTTTTTAAGGCAAGGGGGAAAAAAAAAAAAAAAGGAAAATATCTCAAATGGTCTTTGGGCTCTCTCTGGCCCAAAGCCCTCCTTGAAAACCCAAAGATGTGGCTTACAAACTATTCCAACTATCCACAACAAGTGAAACTGGATGTAGCAAAGTATGTTCTCAACATTTACTTCTGTTTATGGTGAAACTGGAACCAGATGACCCCTCACAGCATATTGTGTGAAGGGGTAATTAACCAGCTGCAGATGGAACCCAACTGCTGATCATTTACATTCATGGTGCTGATCATTTCCACCCAGCTCAAGGAAGAGGTCATCTGAAGGGTAATCTGGGACAGTCCCTCCCATCAGAGCTTCCAAATGCATTCCCAACACTGTAGGCTTGATCCAGCCACAGAGACCTCTGTAGTGAACAGAGAGATGCTGGCTCAGGGCAGGACAGCTTGGTGCAGAACAGCAAAGCTGCTGAAGGCTCTAGAGCAGAAGTCTGGTGAGGAGCAGCTGAGGGAACTGAGGTTGTTCAGCTTGGAGGAGAGGAGGGCCAGAGGAGACCCTTCTGAAAGGAGGATGGAGCCAGGTGGGCTTGGTCTCATCTCCCAAGTCACAGGCTATAGGAAACAGCCTCAAGCTGTGCCAGGGGGAGGTTTAGGTTGGACATGAGGAACAAGTTCTTCCCTAAAAGGGTTGCAAAGCCCTGGTCCAGGCTGCCCAGGGCCATGCTGGAGTCCCCATCCCTGCAGGGGTTTCAAAGCCCTGCAGATGTGGTGCTGAGGGCTATGGCTTAGTGGTGACCTGGCAGTGCTGGTAGCAGTTGGACTCAAGGTTCTTCAAGGTCTCTTTCAGCCTAAACAATCCTAAGCCTCTCTCCTCACAAGCACCTCAGTGCAGACCATCCCAGTGAGGCTCTGGAGGTGAGATCAGTTCACATCCTCCTCCTACAGCCTCTTCCACATTGGTCTCCTCTGTGGTTTCCCTACCTCACCACCACAGGCCACTCTTGCTCTCTCCTCCTTATGCCAGTTTGGTTTCATGTTGAAGGCTATAGGAAAGGTTTCCTAGAGACCCCAGCTGGACCTGGACCAGCACCAGCCTGCAGTTGTGTTGTCTTGGATCCTCCAGAGCCATTTGTGCTTTCCTGCACTTTACCATCTCATAAATACAGAATTTCCACCTTCCCACTACCAACACTGTGCCCTGCTAGCTTTGCAGAGCAAACACAGGGCAATGCTGCCTCCTCCTGTCTCACCTGGAAGCTCATGCACATGGACCACCACACTTCCAGAGCCAGCATGAAGCCAGTGTCTCATCCTTCTGAATCACTCCTGAGCTAAGGTGGCACCAACCTCTGAGATACAACACACCAGGTGGTAAGTGCAGGAGCTGAGGTTGTGGGGACATCAAAGGACTGGAGATGCTCTGCATGCAGCAGCACCACCTGCTAAATGCCAATAAACTCCTAAATCAGGGAATCCCAGCACGGGGAGGGGTGGAAGGGACCTTTGTTGAACAAGTCCAATCCCCCTGCTAAAGCAGAGTCACCCACAGCAGCCTGCCCAGGATCACAATGTCCAGGTGGGTTTGGAACTCCACAACCTCTCTGGGCAGCCACCTCTAGCACCCTCACAACAAAGAAGTTTTTCTCCATGGGTTCCAGGTTGTGCCCACTGCCCCTTGTCCTGCTCTGTTGCACCACTGAAAAGAATCAGGCAGGTTGGCAGAGAGCTCCAAGCTCACCCAGCCCAACCTAGCACCTAGCCCCAGGCAATCAACCAGACCATGGCACTCAGTGCCCCATCCAGGCTTGGCTTCAACACCTCCAGGGATGGGCACTGCACCCCCTCCCTGGGCAGCCCATTCCAATGTCAATCACTCCCTCAAAGTCTGGCCCCATCCTCTTGCTCCTTGCCCTTTAGCTATTGAGCAGCACTGAGAAGATCTCCTTTGCTAGTGCCCATTTGGAAAGTTTTTTTTATGGGAGCCACGTTTTATCCCAGTCTTTCATTACCTAAAGTGACACCAGGACTTGACCACATTTTTACATGCACCTAGAGCCAAATTTAAATGAAGACTAAAGCAGCACAGTGACACATGTATGCACACACACCCTTTAAAAAGGGCCAGCTTCATTGAGCTGAAAACAATTACAAGGCAAATCAGTGGGGAGAAGGAACGTAATCAGAAAAATATGAAGGCTAATTGAAAATTGTTTAAGAACATTTTAACTAGATGCTCCAAAAAACCACAATCCCACAACTGAAAAAGGCAGCCACGCTAGTTAAAAGGCAACCTGGCTCAGATGGAAGTTAAAGAGGCTATTAAAAAACATAAGGAAAGAAAGGAAAGGGAACAGGACAAATGGAATAAAGAAAACAGCTCAAGCTGGCAAACAAGAAGCTGGTGTTGGGATGTACAGAGAGCTGAGGTGGGAAGCAGAAGGGTGGATGAACAAAGTATAGAATCATAGAATGGGAAGGTTGGAAGGGACCTCAAAGCTCAGCCAGTTCCAACCCCCTGCCATAGGCAGGGACACCTCCCACTAGCACAGGTCACTCAAGGACTCGTCCAGCCTGGCCTTGAACACCTCCAGGGAGGTTGTGGAGCACAGAAGCACCCAACGTGATCAAAGATCTTTGATCACGTTGGGTGCTTTTGTGCTCCACAACCTCCCTGGGAAACCTGTGCCAGTCTCTCACCACCCTCACTGCAAACAACTTCCTCCTCACATCCACTTTCAATCTCCCCTCTCACACTTCAAACCCATTCCCCTTGTCCTGCCATTCCCAGACCTTGTCAATAGTACCTCCCCAGCCTTCCTGCAGCCCCCTTCAGATCCTGCAAGGCCACTCCAAGCTCTCCTGGAAGCCTTCTCCTCTCCAGGCTGCAGAGCCCCAACTCTCTCAGCCTGTCCTCACAGCAGAGCTGCTGCAGCCCTCTCAGCATCTTGCTGGCCTCCTCTGCACTGGCTCCAACACTTCCCTGTCCTTCCTGTGCTGGGGGCTCCGGAACTGCACCCAGGACTGCAGCTGGGGTCTGAGGAGAGCAGAGCCAAGGGGCAGAATCCCCTCCCTTGCTCTTTCTGCAGCCCAGCACAGGGTTGGCTGTATCAAGGAATGGCTGCCTGAGTTAGGATTATCAGTGGCTTCTGGGTTTTCAGCACCTTAAGGGTAAAACAGTCCTATTGATCATTCTTCTAGTGAAATAAACTGGAAACAGTTGTTTAAAAGGTGGAAATTGGCAAAACTCTGGTTCTGTAGTACCTTACTCTGCACTGCAGAGGAGGTCATCACCTCGCTGAGGTGTGAAACAGTCCCTTGCACTGCTCTACAACAGTGAGTAGATTGTACAGTAATAAAATGGTTTGGGTTGGAATGGACCTTTACAAGTCACTTAGTCCAACCCCCTGCAGACAGCAGGGATGTCTCCAACTACATCTTGCTGCTCAGAGCCCTGTCCTGGAAGGGTTCTAGCCATGGGGCACCTACCACCTCTCTGGGCAACCTGAGACAGGCTCTCACTGCCTTTGGTGTCAAACATTTCTTCCTTCTCTTTCATTTCTTCTTTTACTTTCAAACCATCATCCCTTGTCCTGTAACAGGCCTTGCTCAAAATCTGTCCCCAGTTTTCTTCTCAGACCCCTTAAGTACTGAAAGGCCACTGAGTGGTCTCCCTGGAGCCTTTTCTTCTCCCGGCTCAACAACCCCAACTCTCTCAGCCTGTCCTCACAGCAGAGAGCTTCCAGCCCTCACACCATCTGCATGCACAAGCATGGAAGTATTTCATGACTTCCCCTAACACACTGCATTTAGTTCTGGTATCCGAGTTCAAGTAGGCTGGTGAAAAACTGCTCTGGTTTCAGCAAGGACCTGAATGGAAAATGTGGGATTTTCCCACTGGGAAGCAGAAGTTGACTGACTTCTTCCAGGGCAGCAAAGGTTAGTGAGCTGTGAGTGCTCAGCCAGGGAACTTGGGATTACAGTTTAGTGCCACAAAATCAGAGGTAAACTAGAAATAAGCTCCATGTTATTACTGAAGAGAGCAATTAAGCAAAGAGACACATCAAGTGCAAAGTACCTTCATGTTTGGAGAGAGCAGAAGACTGAAGAATATCTTGGTAATTATTTTCCACTGATTGTATCTGCAGTCCTTTAGGAGATGAAGGGAACAAACATTAAAAAAGAGGAAAAAAACAAAGAGAAGAGAGAGAGCAGGCAGGCAAAAAAAGTTCATGAAGAGTGGAGGTAAGCAGCACAGAACCTGCCAAAGACACTGGATTAAGGTATAAGACAATAAACATCAAGGGAAATTAAATCTAGGACTGATGTACCTGAAAGGTCTGCTCAGAGGACACATTCAGGACAGACTGGAGACAGAAATGTGAAGTATGTGCCTGGGACCCAAAACAGTGGTGAAAGCTGAAGGAGATGAAAGCAGAGCACAATCTCATTGTCTGGGAAAACAGCTGGCACAGAGCTACAGCAACCTAAGGGTTAGAAGGGCCAAGGTGAGCTGTCCAGCTCCACGAAGACCATGGAGATCCACAGGCACCCCTCCACAACTCACACAGAGGGATGAACATGGCACACAGCTCCGAGGGGAGCAGGTACACAGGAAAACACAAACTCTGCACTAGCACTGAGGAAACACCACATCTGCAAAGCCTCTGGGACGAGAGCATCAGCAGCATCACAGCTGGAGTTGTTCTGCCACCATGAGCAAACACTCCTGGATCAGCGCACACTGCCTGACTCTGGCCTCTGGGCCTTTCAGGCTTTGTACACACTGACAAGTGGCAGCCTTCTCACTTCAAATTAACTCCTCCTCTAGAGCAACTCTTGGCCATCGAGCTGTCCAAACATCTTGGCCTGGCCTGAGAACCAGCAGACAACCCTTAAGCCTGGAAATGATTGGTTTGTGGGGGGAAAGAAAAAACTATGTAGTAAGAAAGGGTGAAAATTCAGAGGTGGGCACCAAGAGCACGGTCTCCTTAATGGTGAAGGCGGTTTGCATGTGGTGCTTAGGGATATAGCTTAAGGTGGATCTTGTAGAGCAGGGTTCTTGGTGATCCCGAGGGGCTTTGCCAACCTGGATGTTGCTGTGATTCTGTGACTGTGCATCCTTTGGGACCAGGCAGTGGTAATAACAATAACAAGAAGGAGAAATGTCAGAAATGACCAAAGAACTCCTTCCCTAGCGAGCCAAACCATGGCACGTACGAGGCTGCCCTCTCCCCCCAAGGTCAGTCCTCCTCTGTGACTCACAACTTGATTCCCTTTCCCGTAACAGAGCGAGCTGAACCATCCAAGAATTTTCAAGTTTCATCAAAATCCATAAACACATTTTTATTTTATCCAGAGGAACACTGAACTTGGCGGGACAGAGGACCACAGCGGTGGCCTCAAGTCAAGAAAAATTCTCTTTTGAAGAGTCAAAACATCTCCCAAGAGCTAAATGAAGTAGATCTGGAAAATGGGCATCCACTTGAAACACAAAAACTCTCCTTTGTCACAAACAAAGCAGCCATAAAAAGCTTGGAACTGTTCCACATGTACATTAGCAGCACGTTCAAGTGACATCATCCTCTTGGTGAGTGAAGTTACCCGGAGCAGACAAGTTGGCAAACTGAGGCCCCTGCCCAAGGCCACACAGGGAGTGCTATCAGAGTCAGAATAAGGCACCAAGATCCTCCTTGGCTGCTACAGCTGGCCTCAGATTACTTTTATTTTTTCTCCCCCCTTTAAACTCTTCTTTTCCTTTCATTTGGTCTTCCCCACAAGAAGAAAAACATGAAGTGTGAACCCACTATTCCTACAGGCAGGAAGCTCTAAGAGATGTCAGTAGTCAGGTAGACATCTTGACCAACGCAGATGAGTAGTCCTCCACTAATTAATACCTGCCTCAAGGTCAGGAGTTGTGGTTCAACCGGAACACAAAGCTTTGAGAACAACTTGTTCTGGCTTTAAAGGTTTCCCAGGGATGATGCAAAGTCTACCACAAATCTTTGTGAAGTGTTTCAGGAGTTCATCGCCTCCCCTCAGCCTCACCCAGCTTTGACTTCCACCACTGCATCTTATGTTGCTCTCAGGATGCTTATTGCATCCTTATGATGCTCATTGCATCCTTTGGTTGCTCTCAGAACACACTGGGAGCATTGACTTGTGTTAATAACAGGCATCCAAAGCAGCAGAGATCAAAATCCTCTTACTGTTTTGATAAATTAAAGATACTAAGTTCCTTGAGCCTGTCCTGTAAATTCCCTTTCCCAGTTCTAACAGAATCACAAAGTCACAAAGTAGATCTGGTTGGAACAGACCTCCAAGGTCGCCCAGTCCAGCATTTGATGCAGCACTAAGCCATGTCCCTAA
>VWYK01080424.1:799-13589 GCA_013399775.1 Semnornis frantzii | reverse complement strand
TTATAAATATGTAAAGGGTGAGTGGCAGGAGGATGGAGCCAGGCTCTGCTCGGTGATGCCCGATGACAGCACAAGGGGCCATAGGTGAAAGCTGAGGCATAGGAAATTTCATGTAAACATGAGGAGGAATTTTTTCACTGTGAGGTGACAGAACACTGGAACAGGCTGCCCAGGGGGTTGTGGGGTCTCCCTTTCTGGTGACATTCAAAACCTGCCTAGGTGCATTCCTGTGTGATCCTGCTCTGCAAGAGGGTTGGACTGGATGATCTTTTGAGGTCCCTTCCAGTCCCTGACATTTTGTGATTCTGTGAATAGTGTTACAAATACATAGCTAGCAGTGCTGCTTTGGTATTGATTTTCTGAAAATCATGTAAAATGTGTTTGCAGTTTTAACTTCACAAGAAGAACTCTCACCATGGCTAACCAGAGAGTTGTCATGGACTGAACTGAATCTGCTGGAGTTATTCATACCATGCTGCAGTCGTGCCAGCTTCAAAAATGAAACTGCTAACTGAAGCAAAGTATTATGGGGCTTGAAGTTCAGATTGCAACACAGGAGGGCTCCTGTTCTGGTTGCTGCTTCTGCGTTCTGAGTTCTTGGGGGTTGGCTCATTCCCACTGGGATGGTGGCAGGACAAGGAGGGAGTAGTTTTCTAGCTTGAGCTTTTGGCTCATTTGCTGCTGCAGAAAAAGCACAGCACGAAGCATATAGGCTGAGGTTATTATGCATTTTGTATCACATTTTTCTGATTTTGTTCAGTAAACTCTATTCTTATTCTTACTTTTTTATGTGTCTCAGTCCCCAGTTTTGTGTGCTACTTTTTTCCTCACCTGTGTGTTGGGGAAACAGAAACAGACAGGTTTACCTGCTGGTTTGGTTTGACCCATTTTCTTCTGATTTAATAGTCAGATCTAAATCTCAAACTGTTGAACATATTCATGTCTCAAAGACAGCACAACATTTTCTTTACTTGCCAGTACAGATGTCATACTTGGGTTTGCATAATTGAATGACTGAAGTGGTCATTTCCCTATTTATTTTTTTCCTTTCTGCAGCCTAAGGCTCTCTGTGAAGACCACTTCTGAAAAAGTCTATTCAAAGGAAGTTAATTTGTTAACTTTCCAAAGACTCCTGTGTGGGACATGACTTGCTCAGGACAATAAACCTCAACTTGTCTACAACCACATAAACAACAGCCCTTCTAGGAATGCAGCTTTGTAAGTTGCAATCGGTATTATGGGGAAATTAATCAGCTGAACTCCCCACTGCTGACAAGTGGGTCAAGCTGAGGTGAGGTAGTTCCCCCCAGCTCAGTTTACAGCTCCCTTCAGCTGATGAAACAAACTTCCTGTGGAACATCTTGTCTGAAATGAAGCCACTGTCAGCAGAGAGGCATGAGGGTCTGACAAGGCAATTCTGTTTTCCAAAATATTAAACCAGAGAAGCCAAGGTTCTGGCCTGCTTAATTTCTTATTTTCTTAGTAAACAGCTAACAAACCATAAAATAAACCAAACATCTCTGATAGCTTTTTATGGTTTTTGTTTCCTACTTGTGAAAATATTAATACTCATTTAAATGTGCACCTAAGGGGAGGAAGATAAGAGTAAGCAATTTTGGTTACAAAAAAAAAGTGGTAGCAAGAACTACAGGAGTCGTCCCAAGGTCTGAGCTCATAATTTATCTAAAAGACTGCACTGACGAATCCTAATTTTAGATAAAAGCAGCACTCTGATAAAGAGATCCTAAACTGGATGGGGCACTTAGTGCCACAGTCTGGTTGACTGGATAGGGCTGAGTGATAGGTTAGACTGATGATCTTGGAGGTCTCTTCCAACCTGGTTGGTTCTATGATTCTATAATATTACAGTTCTTGTAATTTTAAACTGAGAACATAGTAGTTAGGGAAATAAACTAGTTTGCTTTTTCTATCATTATTTTATTAATGTTCTTTACATTCCTGCTTGCTGACTCTACATTGATGAGGAAATAAGTCTCCAAAGGCAAGAAGCCTATAGAGAGAACATGAGAAGAATCACTCAGTTACGCTCAGTCCTTCTAAAACCTCATGACATTTATAGTTTGCACATTCCTAAGTATTTGCTGGTCCAAAGAAACAACCTTACAAGACAACACATGTCCAGCAACACTGCTCTTTATCTTTATATAGCAGGAAATGTTTGGAAATAGAACTCTGAATCTTCTTCAGAGTATTTGATACCCTACATGCAAAGCAGATTTGGTCCGGAAAAAAACCTCACTCTTTACTACCTGTTCATGATTATTTAGGATTTTTAACTGTTTAAGGTAAATTAGGATTTCAACACACAGAATCCCAGCAGAGTGGGGTTTGGAAGGGACCTCTAGACATCATCTAGTCCAAGCACCCTGTAAAACGGGGTGATCCACAGCACCTTGCCCAGAAACACGATGTCCAGATAGGCTTGGAATCTCTCCAGAGGAGACTCCACAACCTCTCTGGGCAGCCTAGTCCAGGGCTCCGGCACTCTCACAGCTGAGAAGTTTTTCCTCATCTTCAGAAGGAACCTCATGGGTTCCAATTTGTCCCTGTTGCCCCTCATCCTGTTGCCAGGCAGCCCTGAACACTGCCAAGATACTAAGACTTGCTAATTTTCTCAAGTATTTAATAAAAACTCATCTTAAAAAAAAAGTTCAAAAATGCCAAATACTGATTCTTTTTAGTGTCTTTTCCTATGACTACCATCACACTCTGTAGTATTTACATTAAGTCCCTTAATACTTCTGTTATTCAGCCTGTCTAGATTTATGTCAAGTTTTACCAATACTGATCAGTAACAGGTCACTTCTGGTGGGATAAGATGATGTTTGGCAGTTAAGTTCTTCACAGGAATATATCTACAGATGTCTCAAGAAGAGGTATTTCCTACCAAAGCATGGATTGGTTGCACTGGAGAAAAAAGTTCTCATCTTAGTATTTCCCAAATGAGTGTGTTGCATTTTCCCTATGGCGAGTCAGAGGGTACTGGCTATCCATATCAATAGTACAGTCTGACCACAGGGTAAGACATTATAAAATCAAATTTTTATCTTGTTACAGTTTATAAGTCATCTCAGTAAGATCTCCAGTTTAACATTTCCTCTCTCTTTGGGATTTGTGGTCCAAGAAGGTCAAATGTCTACAATTCCTGTAATATATATGGTGCCATCTTCTGTGAATTTACCACAACGGCCAGCTAGCCAGTCCCAGCTTGTGGTCAACACGACACAATGTTTGGGCTCATTATACACTCAAAGAAGAGACCATGAACTAAAACAATACTTCTATTATTAAAGTTCAACCATACACACCGATGATATCTTTCCTTTAATACTATTTTTAGTACCCACAAAGAATCTTTACCTGACAGGGCATCCTGTGCTTCAAAAAATGTACTGAGACCTCCTTTGACATAGGCCAGGCTCCCCTCATTTTTCTTATTAGCTTGTTTCTTCAGGTTCACAACTGCTGTTTTGAGTTGATCAAAGCTGAAAACAGACATGAAAACATCCATGGCATTGCAACAATGAGAAAGCTCAGCTCCTGAGTCAATGGCACAAGCTGGCTGCAAAATAAAGCCAGCTACTTTAGCAGTAACTGTTAAGGACTAATTGCTAAGAAGTGTGCTTCTCAATAATGACAATTTACTCTTAGCTGAAAGAGCTTTTGCTTTATAGTAGTAATCCTAAATGGATTAACCTGCATTTAAAACAACTGCTTATACAAGAGCAACAAACCTTGTTGTCGAATGATTCTCAATCAGGTACCAGGCAGCAGAGAAGTTTTCACTCGTGAAATCAGCACTCATGCCAGGAAACAGTGCCTCTAAATCTTTCTGAGGAAATCTGCCTCTGAAAAAGGAATATTTGTTTCTTCAGTGAGACATGTTCTTGTCAACAGCTTACAATTCAAAGTATCACATTAAAAAAAACCCTGACCCAACACAAACAAAACAAAACAAAAAAATAATCACCACCAAAAAACTCCAAATTACATTCCAACAAGAGATGAGTAAGAATAAATGTGTATCTCACCAAGAAATTAAATCTGGTTTTACAAACATGTGTAGCATGACTGAGGGGGAAAAAAAGACTGAAATGGAACCTAAGCAAAACTGATTTTACCATTTTAGTTTCACCATTACAAAACTGAAACGTTGCCTTTACAAAATGTGTCTAAAGAAAGAACTGCTGCCTTCAGAGAACAAATCCAGACAAACTCACCATGCTACTACTAATACAGAACCATAAAAGCTGAATGTTCTCCGAGTCACCTTTACATTTTAAACAGAGCAATTGGCACATGAAGGCAATGAAATAAGAGAGAATATGCTCCATAAGACATGGACCAGTATCTATCTAGCTTTAAAGGAGCAGGACATCACCAGGCTGACAGTTTGGAACTGATCTCACTATCTATTGGTCCATGTACAGCAGAAGTCCCACGGAAACAGCAGAAAGACCTGAGGGCGCTGGTTAACAGCTGGCTGAAGCTGAGCTAGTGTGTACCCAGGCAGCCAAGAAGGCAAAGCATCCTGGCCTGGATCAGGAATGGTGTAACCAGCAGGATCAGGAAAGTGATTGTGATCCTGTACTCAGCACCGATAAGGCCACATCCTGGATACTGGGTTCAGTTTTGGGGCCCTCACAACAAGAAGGACATTGAGGTGCTGCAGTGTGTCCAGAGAAGGGACATGCTGATGAAGGGTCTAGAGATCAGGGAACTGGGGTTATTTAGTCTGAAGAAAAGGATGCTGAGAGAAGATCTTTTCCCTATCTACAACTCACAGAATCACAGAATATATCTGGTTGGAAGAGACCCCAAAGACTCCAACCATCAACTTCACACTGAAGGGTCAACACTAAACCATGTCCTTGAGCACCAGGTCCACATGCTGCTTGAACACCCCTGGGGACTCCACTACTGCCCTGGGCAGACCATCCCAATGTTTGATAATCCTTTCAGTGAAGNCCTCCCTGTTCCTGCTGGCCACAGTGTTTCTAACACAAGCCATTGCTATTGGTTTTCTTGGCCACCTGGGCATGGTGCTGACTTTCCAAAAAAAGGGTGGAGCAAGGTGGTTGTTGGTCACAGGAACACAGAATCTCAGGGGGTGGAAGGGGCCTCCGGAGATCTTTGAGTCAAATCCCCCTGCCAGAGCAGGACCACAATCTAGCAGAGGTCACACAGGAACACATGCAGAGGAGTCTTCAAAGTCTCCAGAGAAGGAGATTCCACAACCTCTCTGAGAAGCCTGTTCCAGTGCTCTGTGACCCTTACAGTAAAGATGCTCTTCCTCAGGTTGAGGTGGAACTTCCTGTAGTTTACATCCATTACCCCTTGTCCTATCACAGGGCACAAGTGAGAAGATGCTGTCCCTTCCTTCTTGACACCCACCCCTCAGGTATTTATATACATTTATTAGATCCCCTCTCAGCCTTTTCCTCTCCAGACTAAATAGCCCCAGGTCTCTCAGCCTTTCTTCATAAGGCAGTGCTGAGTGCTCCAGCCCCTTACTCATCCTTGTAGCCCTTCACTGGACTCTCTTGTCTCCCTAGTAACAAGTTATAGGACAAAAGCCAATAGCCTCAAGTTCCATCAGGGGAGGTTTAGGTTAGACATTAGAAGAAATTTCTTCACTGAAAGGGTTCTCAAACAGTAGAACAGGTTCCCCAGGGAGTTGGTTGAATCTGTCATTGGAGGTATTTAAAAGACACAAAGATGTGATGCTGAGGGATGTGGTTTAGCCCCAGACTTGGTAGAGTCAAATATTGATTGGACTGAGGGATCTTAATGGTCTTTTTCAACCAAAATGATTCTATGAGAATTAAAAACTACAATTTCACAGAAATACAAGCTGTTTTCCTTAGGCTTCTGTTCATACCCAACTGGCCATTAGCACAGGCATGTACAAAGCCTTATGTACATAATGCCGCAACAGAAAAGTCCTTCCTCAGAAGCATCTGATTACAACAGGGGCATGAAACTATACTTTAAGTGAAGGGAAAAGAACCAAAACCCACCACCTCAAGATGCAAGGGATAGAGATGATAGATATGAAATGCAGAAAGACAGAAAGAACAGTGTGAAAAACAAACGTAGCAAATAAAAAATGAAGGTCCTAGCACTGTTGTGTTTAATGATAAAGTAAAAATGTTAATGTAAAAATTTATAAATGTGAATAGTGAGATTCAGTTTTAGTAATGACCTGAACCTTCCTGAATGCCAGTTAGTGAGCAAAAATGCTGATGGATGGAAGGGGAAAAGAAAGTTTCCATTTATACCTCCTTTAAAGACATTTTAATACAACTGAGTTTTCACTGACAGTACTCAAAGGTGCCCAGGAGGCACCTGAATTTGCAGGACAGAACTTCACAGGTGATACATGGTATAGCTCTCCAAAAAAGCTTTCATATTACAGATTCACAGATTGCATGGGGTTGGAAGAGACCCTCAAATGTCATCTTCTCCAACCTCCACTCACAATGGCATCTTGTGGGCAACTATAATTTTTATCTCAGAAATGACTCAGACCTCCAGCACAAGCACTATATAAAGGCAGGCACAGAAGCAGGATTTTGTTCAGATATTTTCAGTTTCAATATATTCTCCCCAGGAGCCAAAAGAAACAGACACAACACAAAAAGAACAGACTCAGACAGACTATTACCAAATGCTACTTATTACTGCAAGATTACAAGACATATGAGTGACAGCTTAAGCTTATGCATGAGCTGCAATTCCTAGGGGAAAAAGCCCAACTATTTCATATACACAGGGAGAGATAAAGGGCAGTAATTTAGCTTGGGATGTAATAAATTCCTGCAAGTGGTGTTGCCCACAGACAGCGGGACAGAAACGCAGGGAGGTGCTTTTTTCAGTTTGATGCTTGACTGCATTGAAAAGTTCTTGTGAGCTTTTTTCCAGCAGCTGTATTCATGCAGAACCATAAATTCTGAATGCATTTACGGGTGCTTTTATCTGTGCAGACTTACTTAAGATGTAGTCACAACAGAGCAGTAACATGGATGTGAATGTGTGCAGTATGTTAACAATATGTTTCGCTCCGTGCTGCAGTATCCTTACTTTTATCATCAATGTCAGCAGTAATTTTTCCACTAACGGATACCAGGAGCTTGGGATGACTTGCTGCAGCTGTCTTCTCAACCAGAAGTTCAGACTGAAGGCAACTGCATGACTAAAATGCCTGGCCAGATGTAGCTAAGAAGAGACTGATTCTACAGACACACAAGTTTGTTTCATTAACTTCCATTAGCAAATTAAATAAGTCAGTCCTGGGAAGTTGTTCTCATGAAAACTTGGGTACTGTTTACTTCTAAACAAGCACATCTGTGACTTGAGGAACTTTCTGCTCTGCTCATTCCAGCATTAAGGAGTGAGTATGAATTAGCAGCAAAAGCTGTGACCATGCTGACATGCGATGAAACTGTCGATTGCTGTTCTGTTGAATTGCTCCTTGTGCAAGAATCACCTCAGGGAGCAACTCTGAATCTTTCAAGCACTGATTAAAAAGCAATCTCTGCGAAAGAAACTGGGAACCACAAATTGAATCCAGAAAACCTCAGAAACAGGAGAGGAGTTTGCCATCCTTGACAGCTCTACATAGGCTCCCCAGGGAAGTGGTTGAATCCCCATCCCTGGGGGAGTTTGAAAGATGCAGAGATGTGGTGCTGGGGTACATGGTAGAGTTGGATAATGGTTGGGCTCAACAACCTTAAAGATTTCTTCCAACCAAAATGATTCCATGATTTCATTACCTTTAGAAGCTCAGCAAAGACATGTGTTGGATGTATACAGCAGAACTTTCTGCTAGGCAGACTGTTTTACTTAAAACACAGCCAGACCTGGTGTTAGACCTCCAGTGAACATTTTAAAAGCAGACGGATTCATCCTTTGGTGACAACTTTAAATCAAGTAATTAAGATTTCAGATACCATTTATATTCATGAGAACTATCATAAAAATAATTGTGGTTTCAAGTCACTGCACACTCTCACTTCCTTCAAACATGTTTTGACTCTATTTCACACAGTCACGCAGCATTAGAGGTAGTGGTCCTTGCTTGCACATGCATGGCATGCACACCTACTGTGGATTCCAAACACAAGAGTGTAGGTACAACCAATTCACCTGCACACACAGAACCCCAGATTGGTTTGGGTTAGAAGGGACCTTTAAAAGTCACCTAGTCTAACTCTCCTGCAGTCAGTAGGGACATCGACTTGATCAGATTTCTCAGAGCCCCTGACCTGGGATGGTTCTAGGGATAAGGTATCTACCACTCTTTGGGCAACTTGGGCAACCTCGGCCAGTGTCTCACCACCCCCACTGTAAAACACTGCTTCCTTAGATCTAGTTTAAATCTTCTCTCACATATGCCCATCAGTACAAATCCTTCCCACCACTACCCCAAACTTTACATACTGTATAGCCTGATAATAAATTTGATTTATCATCTCCTACATATTATATTACAGAACTTTTACACATGCAGAGAATTTCTGTTGTCAAAAGGTTTAAAGATAGTTATCATCTCTATGAGTAGTCATCTCCAAGGAGTCACAGCCCACTAACAGCAACAGAATGCAATGGGTGCTCACGAACCCTGCAGCCAGCTAGGCTCACAGTAAGCTGGAATTGTTCTGTGAAGGTTATTTTGTTCCCACAGTTCCAGAACCTCATGTGTCAGCACACATCACAGTGTCTGAAGCTTAAAGGCAGGTCTCAGAACAGGATACAGCCACCAAAAGGTAACTTGAACCTCAGTTCCACAGGATTTTATAGGTCAAAAAGAGCAACTTTAAATAAACACAGATTCTGAATAGCAACCAGCACAAACCAGCTCCATCTCAAGCTGCTGTCAACTCCCCTCTTCTGTCTGTACCAGTCAGGCTTTGCAGCAGCTGTGCTGTGTTAATAAGACATACAAGACCAGCATAAGGGACATGAGAGTAGACTAAACATGACAAATCAGAAGGTGTTAACAAAGGAGAGACCCTCCAACAGCATAAAGAAAAGGATGCACTCTGGCAACTACTCCTAGTAGTGTTGGGTTTGTCAGAAACAGGACAAGAAGATGACAACTCTATTTAGGAAATGGCAGAGTGTGATGAGAAATCTGCTAAGGTACGATAAGTAGCTGCAATGGATGCATCAACTTTAAAAGCAGCAAGTGTTGCTTTGTTTTTTATCATCATAAACTAGGACTGTACACTACTTTATACTGCATCCATCTCCTAAAATTTTTCCTCATTCATCTCTGTGGTAAAGTCTGCTCTCCCCTCATGCTGACTGCATTTCCACACAAGCCACCGAAAACCAAATCGATCACATCCTGGGCTGCATCCCCAGCAGTGTGGGCAGCAGATCAAGGGAGGGGATTCTCCCCCTCTGCTGAGACCCCTACTGCAGTGCAGGGTCCAACTCTGGGGTCCTCTGCACAGAGAGCCACAACAATGATGTGAGGGTGGAACCCCTCTGCTGCAAAGACAGGCTGCAAGAGTTGGGGTTGTTCGTGCTAGAGAAGAGAAGGCCCTGGGGAGATCTTCTGGTGGCCTTTCAGCACTTAAAGGGACCAGTAGGAAAGATGGGAACAGACATTTTAATAGGGCTTGTCCTGACAGTATGAGGGGTTATGGTTTTAAACTAAAAGAGGAGGATTTAGGCTAGATAGAAGGAAGAAATGTTTTACACTGAGAGTGGTGAGATATTGGCGCAAGCTGGCCAGAGAGGCGGTAGATGGTAGTCCCTGCTGGCTGCAGGGAGGTTGGATTAGATAACCTTTCAAGGTCCCTTCCAACCCAAACCTGGTTTTGCCTCTGTGAAATAAATACCCAAGCCTCCAGAAGCTTTTTCCTCACCTCCTGGCAGCAGCTGGCATTTACCATTAGGTGGCAGCGTAGGCTCAGCTCTTCCCTGCTCCAGATGGACCGTTTTGGAAGCTGGCGTGGGAAGAGGGAAGCATCTGTGTCGAGTGGGTGGATGTAGAAGTATGTGGAATGTACTTAGCATGTCAGCAGTTGCTTTCATGTACGAGATGGATCCACCATCATGACCTCTGCTACATGCAAAACAACAAACACGCTTCAAAGATGTCCTAACCATCACTGGATCTGGCTGCGGTTCCTGCTTTGCAGAGGATGGATTTTCTTAGCCTGGCTCAGTAGGTGGAGGAGGTAGGGAACCTTTGATTGAGCAAGGACTTGTTGTGAAGGAGTGGAAAAAACTATGTGGAGTATCTGACCTAGTAATTAATTCACAAGTCTTACACAGATCTAAATTTTCCACCAACAGATGTCTAACAATGCCATTATGCAACAGGCAGAACATTCTTTCCAAGAACTGTTCAAAATGCTGAGCAACCCTACAGTAGTAGGATATAACCTACCAACCTGCTCCTGTAACAGCTCTAAACTGCTGACCCTAACCAGAGTGCTGCAACATCAATGTTTATGTCAGCATTGTCATACAAGCTTCCACACTTCTCAGAGTGGGACACTGACTCTGTGTGCTCTTTTTCTTCCTATAAGCTATTCAAGCCTTCTTTAAGAGTTTTTGTACATCTGCCCAAGACCACAGCCAGAAATATTCCTTGGAGGGGAACGTGACAGAGGACTTGCTTTGCTCTTAAAGCCAGCATATAAGATGGTGATAGAGAACTAAAGCTTTGTATCAGGTTTTAGTCCACTCTGAAAATTTTAATGCTAGAGTTCAAAGATTAATATCTCTTTTCTAGTGTGATAAATACTTCAGAGCACACACACACACACACACAATATGCACTAAGTGGCAGCAATGTAAAATAACTCATCTAACTGTATCAACTCTGTTTTAAAAGATGACAAACAACTCTTAGCAAGGCAGGAAAACAAACATGTGCAAACACTCCTCTACCAAGACATTTTTGACTTTAAGGATCACCACTAAAGCATAACAATCACTGAGTTCAAGCTCTATTACAATATAAATGATTTTATTATTGAACAAGTGAGATCTTCAGTTAGTTGTATGGCACAAGCACAGCAATTAATTCTTGGGAAATAGGAAGTATTTATCAGCCAGGAATTTTGTGTACTTACTACTAGTTCAGCTTGCAGGGTAAAGTTGATGGCTTGCACACTGTGTACACATAGAACATTGGAAATATCTTGACTATGTAAAAAACCAGGAGGATGAGTGCATATCCATAGTCCTTATCCTACATCCTTGCAACATTTCAGTATGTAAAGAGAATTCTAGTGCATTTTTGAGAATATATTATTTCTCCTACAATACACCTCATCGATTATTTCTTACAAGTATTTGGCAAATGTTAATAACATTAAGACTCATTTGGACTGACAAGATGGACTTGTTGATGAAGAACAAATAAAGGAATATGGTCAAATGCCAAAAGCTATCATGAGGATAAAGGAATCAAGCTCATCTCTGCAGATTAACAAGCAACCAGGCCAGCAGCCCAAGCATCGACCTAGGAGAACCAGCTAACAAGCCACTCCCTGTTGGCTGACAGTCCAACATCCTGGTAAAAAGGATTATTATGGGTCGTTTAAGAATAAAACAGAGGAGGGAGAGTGAAGGAGACACAGGAAGTCTCCTAGTTAGAGGCTGGATGTGGTGGGTTAGGAACTGTCCCCCCCCTCCAATTAAAATTCACCAAACTCGCTCAGCTGGTTTGGAAGTAAGATAAAGCTACATTTACAGCAAAGCTAAATTTACAAGCATATATACAAAATATATGTACATGTATTTACAATTATATACAATTTAGAAATAATACAGAAATCCAATCTTCCCCCCCTGGATAAAGAAAAAGCCCAGAAGGGGCCCACCCCACCCTCTCCTCCTCTCTAGATGGAAAAACAACTAGCAAGGCTTATGTNGGCTAGAGAATGGTACTTGGAGATTAAAAAAAAAAAAAATCACCTTATCACAAAAAATTGTGTTAGTACTTTGAAGAGAAAGAAAAATACATATACAAAGTGGGAAAGATGCACAGTCAGAGGTTGGATGGTGCTGATGCATCCACTAGAAATCCCACGGAACTTTGGGAAAGTGCAGTTTCTCCGCCACAGGAAGGTGACTGCAGGTTTTCTCCACTGCACTCCCACTCTCACAAACATAACGTTCAGCAGGTGAGATCTCTAGTAACAGTTTAACTTTAAAAACTTTAAATAGTTTTTGGGTTTGGCAGAGCTGGTGTCCTGAGCAAGAGAAATATTATGCCTCATTTAATTTCTAGGAGTTGGGCAGGTCTGGAGCCCTAACAGCATCCCACCTGAAGCCCTCTAATTCCATTTATCACTCACTAGAAAGTTCCAGACAAAAATGTCATAAATTCCACTATACTTAGGAACCTAAGTCATGTGTGGGTTGGAAAATGGTATTAATATTTCAGTAACATAAACTATTTGATGATAATTCACATTTTACAGTGCAATTTTAGCAACCCATGGCAATCCAAACATCCCTAAAAGCCCCATGAAACTCCAATGCAACAGTAATATTCCACAACTCTGATGCATAAATCCAAGTCCTGAGGTTATTTACCAATCCTCAAAATGTACACATCTCTAGGGTTCTAGAAATCACAATTTTAGGCTATCTATAGTTCTAACTGATAACCTAAATACCAACAACTCTCAGGTACCAAACAGCATTCCAACAGCTAATACATTGTATGTACTGTAAAATCTTTCACTGTCCCATAAACCAATAAACTCCTCTGGAATTCACAAAGGTACATATCAAG